>ML309593.1:0-41414 GCA_005239505.1 Nicotiana paniculata
AGACGAAGCAAAGAAGACTATCAGAAAGTCAAAAGCTCGAGCCTGAAGAACCATCTACCCAACGAGACAAGTGACACGAGCATAATCGAAAGAAATCAAAAGAGCCATCCAAATAGAAAAGCCTAATGCAAAAAGCAAAAACCTTCGAACATATTCAGGTTGAAAGGCAAAATATTAGTCACGAGAAAGAAATGTACATCTTTATACTTATTCAAAGTTGTTGTAACAAAAACAGTTAGGGGTAAAAGATCATCATCAATNGTTACGAATAAGAAAACATTTTCCTCATACTTATTAGAAAATTGTTTCCAAAACAGTTGCGGGTTAAAACCCCAATCTTTATAAAAACTGTTACTAGTAAAACCACAGTTGTTTCCTTGTATTAATATCGAAAAAATATTACCTATGAAAAACAATTACGAAATACAAGAGTATATCAAATCTGTTAAACAAAAATAGTTGTAAACATGAGTTTTAGACGATAACCAAACACATGTAAAATGTCATGGAAGTTCAAACAAAAATCTTTCCTTGGAAACATTATTAAACATGTGTAAAATTCCTATCACTCTATCACATTATCATGAAGTTGAGACGTCTTCTTTATGTCAATTATAAAGGGCCCTCTTCCATAAACTATGCATATTACAAAAAGTCACACATTTGATATGACACCGTGCCTATTACAAAAAAGGTACGAGTAGTCTAAAGCATTCCCCATGCAAAACTCGAAGGTAAAACTAAAACCTCAAAAAATGAAGCATGCAAAAGACTTAAAGAGTGAAACAGAAACTCAACAAAAGTCGAACTAACATTTATATATTAAAACGGCTAAAATTAAGTATTAACTTATACTTAGCCGTATAAAATTTTATATACATTGTGGTGCCCCTAAGTTGTCATTTGGGGACTTAAAGGAAATCCAAATTTACCCCCGATGGGACTGGGGGTAACCACCAATTCATACAAAGATAAAGAAAAAAAGGGATAAACCAAATAAATCTTTTCAAGAGGGGGGTTGACTTCAGTGACAGAAGGAGCGGGAGAAACTGGGGATGAAGAGGCATGAGCGGCTGGAATCTCACCATCAGGTGAAGAGAGGTTATGAACTTGTTGAGCCTTCTCCATGGCTTCCTTAGTTTTGGCTATTTCAGCACTAAGGTCAAAACTCTCTTGATTCATTTCCATCAATGTGTTAAGGCGAGAATTCATATACGCCCACCTCACATCGACATCATCCACCTCTTCCAAATCTTCATAATCGTTTGCCCATACTTGAAGCTCAGCTCTCAATCCGTCATTCTTCGCTTTCGCAGCTTCATGGACGGCCCTTAATGGAACAATCGACTCCTCTAAAGTTTAAGCTTTGTGTAAAGCCCTACGAAGGTCTTCTTGAGTACGGGTGAGTGATTGCACGAGCTCGCCTGAGTATTCCTCCTTCTGCCCCAACAAGTTCTTCAAGTCTCTAATTTCCTCTAAGGCACGGGACAGCTGCTCCACGAACGAAGACTCCAGAACACTTTTATCTTTATCAGCTTGACTGCAAGAAGCCCTCTCCACTGCCATGAGTCTCATCTGCCGCTTCAAGGTACTCCTTTCCTCTTCTAAAGCATCCATGTCAATCCTTAGGCTATCATATCGTGCTCTCCAATTATCAACATCAGCCTGCAACTCTGTTGTCTCTTGGTCCGTGTTTGAAATACTCTTCATAAGCTCCATGCCTATAAGGTTAATCTACAAGAAATAAACCAGTCAAATATGGTAAATCACATATAAGAGAGTGAAAGAGGATAACTTGCACCATATCTTCAAATAAGTATGCACGACCTCATTGGCCCATGTAAGAGCACCGTGGCTGGATAGCTTTGCTTTCTCAGACGGACTTATCAAAAGACTTGAGCCACACTTTGGGCTCACCCGTTTTCTTGAAAAGGTTCCCCTTAGCTGGAACCTATATTACCACGCGCCGCATCTCTCTGTTGGAAGACCCTACTTCCCTAACGGAAGGCATGGAAGCAGGCAGAGATGGAACAATAACATGCACGGAAGGTTGAGGAGCTGGAGAAGCCACGGGCAAAGCAGCAGGCACAGAGAGTTGAAAAGTTGAAGAAGTTACAGGCAAAGCAACAGCAGAAGTTGAAATAGCCAAAGGAACAGACGAAACGACTTCTCTCAAAGAAGCAGGAAAGACAACAGCCAAAGGGACGTCGTCAGGAGCAAGATCAACACCCTTATGAATAGGGGAATGTGAAACATCACCAAGGATAGGGAGCTCAATCACAGACACGGAAGGCAAGGTTGAGGCTGTAAGCTCATCATCTAAAACCATTCGCCTTCTCCGTGTCCTGTGCACTAAAGCACCATTTTCTTCCTCTTCTACGGAACAAGACTCACTAATCTTCCTCTTCGATGAAGATGAACCAACAATAATTTCCTGGGCCTGAGCCAAGGACATCTTCGGGATAGATGAAGCAGACACCCCACGAGCAGAGAACCCTATTAAAAAGGGAAAAAACTTTAAAAAAAAGAGAGACTCGAGTAAGGAAAGAAGAAAGAACAAAAGCTTCACTTACCGTTGGTCATACCTCCCAGCGAGGTACTTCCAAGATCTCTCTTCTGAAGGAGCAACAGATAACAATTTTTCTACCCAATCACGAATACCGGAGACATTCTCAATAGTATTCATGACTGCTGAAAGAAGAAAAAAATAGATACGGTGTTAATAAAACATCTAAAGTCAAAACAAGAAAAAGTAAATGTGAGCTAAAGCATACTCACGTGCGCGATTCCACTTCTCAGGGAAGGGAAGATTTTCTTCACCCACTAAACAAACAATGGGTGCAGCAACATACCGGAGGTACCAACCCCTATCCTTATCGTCTCCAGGGGTTACCAGCACTCTTTTGCTTCTAGCAGTCAGAGTAAAAACCCCTTCACGAAATAAGGTAGGAGAGTAGAGGTGAATAAGATGGTTGAAGGTAAAAGGAACCGAGGGTAAAGAAGCCAAACTCCTAAGACATGCGACAACTCGCCACACAAGCGGGCCAACTTGTCCTAAGCAGATATTGAAAAAATGGCAAAACTAAATTATAACTGGGTCAATGGGGGTTCTAAACCCTAAAGTGAAAGCATATGTATAAACAAGAAAATACCCGTCTTGTAAGACGTTATTCTTTGATTACTATTCGGAATATAGATAGGAAAGTCAGACCTCCAAAAGCACTTCATACGAACAAGGGAAATCTGACCCTCAATTATAAGGGTTGGATATCTTTCGACACTATCAAGAGAAGAAGATTGATCTACAAGAACTTGACTATCCCTAGCAAAAACAAACTCAGTAGGGACAATTTTATCGACTCCGGGTTCACGAAGGCGTTCGCCTCTACCTTTAGACAAAGACTGAGAAACCCGAAACCTCGGGGAAACTAGAGATCTAGTGGAAGGAGAATGAACTATCTGAGAAGAAGAGGATCCCCTCAAAGGAGTGGATCCTAGACTTCTAAGTCTACCACCCCTCCGGCTCCTAGTCGGAGCAGAAGATGGCGTTAAACTTTCAATATCTATTACTCTTTAAGGTTGGTTTGAAGGAGACATGTCTACAAAGGCGAAGAAGAAAGTTCTTTACAAAATACAGAGTTAGAAAAGTGTTTCGTGGAAGCAAAGAAAAGAAAATATGTATTTATACTTGAAGACAACCGTCAAACATGAAGAAAAAGGAAAATAATGATGAAAAGTCATAATTGAAGATGTCACTTCAGGACTGGCACAGCCGCAGAAAGCCCTAAAAGGTGCCGAGTAAATTCCGAACCAATCCGAAAAGGACACGTGGTATGAGCATTAAATGGAAGTGACAAACGACGCCTATGGTATAGAGAAAGATACAATGATTCAAGGAAAAGCGGCGGCAAAATATTCCCGCCATAAATAAATATCCACTTACCAAATATTAATCGTTAAATATATGGTAAGTGGGGGGACTATCTGTATCGGTAAAAAATATTTTCACACGTAAGACAGCTTTTGACAACTCAGCAGTCACGTGGACACAGGAAAACGCGACAGCTGAATGTGATTCTTTGAAGAGGTACGGTACAAAGAGGCACGGTTCAGTAAACCCACAAAATTATCAGCTACGGAAAACTCAACTTGATCAAAATAGGAGAGAGGAACGGTCAGAATGAATCTAGACAAAGCTACGGGCAGATTCAAGGACCCACAATTGATTGCTCGAACGTTATGAAACCGAACCCCAATTACCGTTATCCTTTGTAACGCCTCATTAATGTCATAATTAGTCATTAATGAGTAACCATAGCAAGGGTCGTACGTTATAAGAATCTCCTATATAAGGGAAGGGAATACAGCTTGTAAAGGCATCTGATTCTCGAATACAATCAACTTCGATTTTCTATATTTCTGCAATATTGTCTATTATTCATTTTCTCCATTACCTTGATTATCAGTAACCCATATTCATCTTAAAAATAAGCTTTATTGAAAGGGTCTAATTCTTTGGTTAAACACTTCCGTCTCTATACATGTTAATATTGAACGGTCCTTGTATTTTTTGCCCGATTCAAGGCATCAGTCTCAACTAGGGTTTGAGATCTTTCCTTATTCTTTACTGATTTCTGATTGATACTCTTTCCTTTCTCGTATTTGATTGATATTTTCCTTATTCCTGTTTAATCTACCATGTTCCTTTATTTTTTTACTTTATTTCGCCTAAATCTGTTTTTAATCTATTTTTGTATGATATTTTCCTTATTCTCTGTTGTATCCCCTTATTTTAAGTGTTACTTGCATGATTACATTCTCGGATTCTCTGCTAGTTTACTGAACTCCCTAGTTTATGTATTATTTGACGTAAAAATTATACTCTAATTGATTATGTGTTTAATACTTACCATGTTTCCTGTTTATACTATAATACTATATAAACCCCTCCCCTCTCCCCTTTTAGACTCGAATCATTATATTCTCACTAAGTAACTTAGGGCTTGGTTTTGTATTCTCTTTTCCCTCTCTCATTTATTTCTGGTCTTGGCCAGCTGAAAGCCAAGGCCAAATAATTTTGGGTCCTCGACTACTGTGGTGTATTTCTTGTTTTCTTGCCTAACTGGTGAGTGACTATCCCTTTTTCATTTTACTTCTATGAACTGTTTGTGCACCAACATGTTTAAAGTTCATTATGAGCATGACTCTGCGAGGTTCATGTTTATGTGATTTCCCTTAGTTCTATAATCGATGTTATTAGTTCTAAGACTATTTATATTGAATAACATGAATCCTCTTAGGGATTAGCTTAATGTCTTTTAACTTTTTTCATATATGTTGTTTTTCTAGTTCTGAACTTGTCCTAAACTTAGCATCTTTAGGTTAATACTAGTATGTTCATCAGCTAATCAGTCCGGAATCTTTACAAACTTGTATTATTATGTCTTGGCTGTATTAAGTCCCTTTTCTGTCATTCATTTCCTTTGATAACTTTTCTACTGGTGTGTCTTGCATTCCTTGGATTCCACATGATTACTTGACTTTTGCCTTAATACCATGTCTCAATGTTTCCCTGTGATTAGACAAAGTTGTCCTAAATGTTAGCATGTATACTTAGCTTAATTAGGCCTTTCAGATTTTAACTTATTAAAACTGTATACTTGAGCATGAACAGCTTTGCAAATCTTGCAAATTTGTCTTCTTAGTGGAATTCTGCCTAAATATTCTGTGTTTTAAACTCTGTGATGATGGCTTTTCTAAACTCAAACCTGTTTTAAAATCTGTCTTTTACCATTGTCTCTTTTTGTATATTGCTACCTCAAACTCCTATTATTAGGTCCTTAGGTTCTATCCTTAACCTCCTTAGTGTGAGCACTTCTGGGGGTCCATGTGAGACCCTTGTGAACTCTGACACACTGGGGTTTGGTTCCTAATCTCTTTTGAATTATTTCTGAGCATTTGGTTCTCTAGTGAGCATTGCCCTGGGTCCCCTGAGACCCTTGGGAACTTTGACACACTGGAAAAATGGTTCCAATGTACTATAAATCCCTATGTTGTGTTGTTATGGTGGAAGGCCTGGTTCCCGGGTTTATTTGGGCCTATGAAGGCTCCCTATAGTATAACTGTTACCATTATGTGATTCATTTGATATTCTGGGTTGTAATAACTCTGTAATAACAGACTGGGGGATATTTAGTGAAGCTGAGGTTTTTTACTTATATCTTTTTGTTAAAACTGGGTAGAAATCATGCCTATAGGATTTAATTATGCTGATCAAACTATGTGAATACTATGTTGTGTTTAGAAATCCTGCCTATAGGACTTTCATGATCATTTTGATTCTGTGTTTTTACATTTCCATACTAGAGATCCTGCTTATAGGACTTTCGTTTAATTCAGTACATTAGAAATCCTGTTCATAGGATCTATACATGTTTTCAACAAATGTGCATTAGCAATCATGCCTATAGGACTTTGTTGTGTGAGATAATTATCTTTCCTGGCAATTTGTTGCCTTTATACGGAAATAGATATCATGCCTATTGGATTAAAATCAGTTTCAAACTTAGAATCTTGCCTATAGGGTTTAAATCAATCCTGCGATAGATATCATGCCTATATGACTAAAATCAGCATTTATAAATCATGCCTATAGGGTTCGAATCAGTTCAGCATTTAGAAATCATGCCTATAAGGTTCAAATCAATTCAGCAATTAGAAAACATGTCTATAGGATTGAAAATGAGTAAAACCTATCTCTATAGATTAAAATCCGTGCTACACCTAGAAATCTTGTCTATAGGCCTGTAATTAATAAGCTCGTAGAAATCATGCCTATAAGATCTTGTTGGTCGATTCTGAATCCATTTGCTACTGCCAATCACTTAGGCAATATATCTGTAGGACTTAATAATGATCCTGGGGTTATAATTGTGACATATTACTGCCTGAAGTGCCTAGGTTCATGATGAATAAAATCAGTAGGCAAACAAACGGGTCTTAACGCTCGCCTTGATAAAATTGTCTCTATATTCTGTTTTTCCACATAGATATCTTGCCTATAGGATTCTAAAATTAATAAAGTTTGCTGATTCAATTGCATGCTTTTTGTTGTCTATGTGTGGAGGTCAATGTGGGCCCATACTTGTTCCTTATCTGAAAGTCCTATTTGTCATTGTTTGTCGCCTAGATTTTACATTTTTGTAATATAGGTTAGTCTAGAAATACCCCCAAATAGAGGTCCTAATACCTCCAAGGCCATAGGTAAGGGATGGTAGTGCACACATAAGGAGTGAGCTAGAAACTACTAGAACGCTTAAGTAACAACTTAAAGTAGTAATTGGGTTGTAAGGAGATGATAGCCCATTCGCTAATACTATGAGTAACACTCCGACTTGAGGGAGTTACAAAGTATTGTATGGAATGATCCTATAGGCTAAAAAACTTAGGACCCCCCTATACTCTTGTTTAAAATAGATTGAATATTGTGTCTGTCCAAATTGCTTTCTCCCCTTTTAGACTAATTCGCTTAATTTAAGTTCGGCCAGGACCCACCGTTGTGGACCACGAGGGGTGCCTAACACCTTCCCCTCAAGGTAATTTGATCCCTTACCCGATCTATGGTGATGTAAACTGGTTAAATGAGTTAATTGCTCTAGGTACCCTAACGCACCTTAATCCGTTAGGTGGCGATTCTTCTAATTCCCTAAACCCATCCCGAAAAGGAGTTTTTCCCAAAACGTCGAAACCCGATTTCGCAAGGAAAAAAAGGGCACGACATTTGGAAAGGAAAAATACTTCTCTTAATAGATGATTATACATGCGTACATGTTTGATGTCAGGGATCGAGCAACCTATATTGGCACGGTCCGTTCGACCTTTTGGCCCTTACAAAATTTACCTATCGAGACCCTGCTGTCACGAAGTAATTTCCTTTCAACAAAAGTTGACATTCGAGGGCGACTCCCCCCAGTATTCGAGGTTGATTGTAAAGAAGCATCAGATACTGTTGAATTCTCTAAGTTATCACGAACAATGGTTGCCTCGTTAAAAACCTCGCCGGAGAAACCCATTTGGGACAAAAATCGGTCTAAGGGAAAAAGAGTGCAATGCGTGCTTTCAGACCTAAATACTTTTTGTTGAAGAGTCCATCACTGTCCTCGATCGAACAACTACAATTGGTAGTTTAGAATATAAATGAAAATGGAAAGGTTGTACCTCAACAATAGTATCGTTTTAGGAGAAATATGTTCCAATTGTTTGGTAATTGCTTACCATTCATCGTGCCGAACTTATAGGATCCCCTTCCGATGATGTCGAGGACCTGATATGGTCCCTCTCAATTTGGACCCATTTTTCCTTCATTCTGATTTCGAGCATTGAGGATGACTTTTCTTAGCAGCAAGTCTCCAATTTTAAAGCGTCAAAGATTGGCTCTTTGGTTGTAGTACCTTTCAATCCGCTATTTTTGTGCGGCCAATCGAACGAGGGAGGCATCGCATCTTTTATCCAACAATTCTAGGCTTGTATTCATGGCCTCGTGATTCGATTCTTCTGTTGCATATCGAAACATGAGGCTAGGTTCCCCGACCTCGACCGGGATAAGAGCATCGGCACCATAGACTAAAGAGAACGGTGTTGCCCCCGTATTGTATTTTGACATCATATGGTATGCCCAAAGAACCTCGGGCAATATCTCTCTCCCTTTCCCCTTAGCGTCGGTCAATCTCTTCTTAAGATTTTGAATAATAGTCTTGTTAGTCGATTCGGCTTGTCCGTTCCCACTAGGATGATATGGTGTTAATAAAATCCTTTTAATATTGTGATCCTCGAGAAATTTAGTCACTTTGCTGCCGATGAAATACTTCCATTATCCCACACAATCTCGGCAAGCATCCCGAATCGACATATGATGTCATCCCAAATGAAGTCTATGACTTCTTTTTCTTTGACTTTCTCGGAAAGCCTGTGCTTCAACCCACTTAGAAAAGTGATAAGTCATAAAAAAATAAACTGAGCTTTACCCGGGGCTGATGGGAGAGGGCCGACAATGTTCATTCCCCATTTCATGAATGGCCATGGGGATAAGACCTATTGGAGCTGCTCTTCGGGCTGGTGGATCCTTGGCGCTTACATTTGACATTTGTCGCACTTTTGAATGAACTCTTTTGCATCCTTTTCGGCGTGGCCTTCTTCGATTACTTTTCTCGAGAGTAGTACGACAGTCCCCGAGTTAAGTTCGTCATCTTCGATCGATGACCCCAAGTTTGCAAGGGCATCGACCTCGTTGTTCTGTTCCCGAGGTACGTGTTGTAAGGTACACTCTTTAAATCGATGTAGAGTGACCTGTAGCTTGTCCAAGTATCTCTGCATTCGATCTTCTCAGACTTCGAGAGTTCTGTTGACTTGGTTTACCACAAGTAAGGAATCACATTTAGCCTCGATGACCTCTACTCCCAAACTTTTAGCCAGCTCGAGACCTGCAATCATGGCCTCATACTCGACCTCATTGTTAATTAATTTCTAAGTTCTAATAAATTGTTTAATTATATTATCCGTGGGTGGCTTCAAAACAATGCCCAACCTAGATCCCTTCATGTTCGAAGCACCATCTATGAAGAGGATCCACACCCCCGATGATGTACCCAATTTTAATAATAGCTCCTTTTCGACCTTGGGTACGAGGGCTAGCGTGAAGTCGACCACAAAGTCTGCCAAGATTTGAGACTTGATGGCCATTCGGGGTTGATATTCGATACCGTACCCGCTGATCTCGACGGCCCATTTGGCTAATCGACCCGAGAGTTCGGGTTTGTGCAAAATATTGTGAAGGGATAAGTAGTTACAACACAAATTGGGTACATTGGAAGTACGATTTTAATTTCCTAGAGGCGCTTATTAAAGCAAGCGCTAACTTTTCTACGTGTGGGTATCTGGTATCGGCCTCACCTAAGGTCCGACTAACATAGTAAACAGGGAATTTCGCACCTTGCTCTTCTCAAACCAGGACCCCACTTACCGCTATTTCTGAGACTGCTAAGTATAGGTAGAGTTGCTCGTCCACTTTCGGGGTGTGAAGTAGTGGCGGGCTTGACATATATTGTTTTAGTTCTTCTAAGTCTTGTTGGCATTCCGGGGTCTATGCAAAATTACTCTTCTTCTTAAGTAGTGAGAAGAACCAGTGACTTCTATCTAAGAACCTCGAAATGAATCACCCTAGGGCGGTTATGCGCCCTGTTAACCTTTGTACTACCTTGACATTATCCACGATCGTGATATCTTTGATGGCTTTGATTTTATCGGGGTGGATGTCGATCCCGCTATTTGATACCATGAAGCCGAGGAACTTTCCCTAACTGACCCTGAATGCACACTTCTCCAGGTTGAGCTTCATGTTGTACTTTCTTAGTATGTCGAAGGTCTGCTGCAAATATTTCAAATCTTTCTTAGTTTTCCTTCATTCAGATTTCGAGCGTTGAGGATGAATTTTCTTAGCAGCAAGTCTCCAATTTTAATGTGTCAAAGATTGGCTCTTCGGTTGTAGTACCTTTCAATCCGCTATTTTTGTGCGGCCAATCGAAAAAGGGAGGCATCGCGTCTTTTATCCAATAATTCTAGGCTTGTATTCATGGCCTCGTGATTCGATTCTTCTGTTGCATATCGAAACTTGAGGCTAGGTTCCCCGACCTCGACCGGGATAAGAGCTTCGGCACCATAGACTAAAGAGAATGGTGTTGCCCCCGTATTGTATTTCGACATCGTACGGTATGCCCAAAGAACCTCGGGAAATATCTCTCTCCATTTCCCCTTAGCGTCGGTCAATCTCTTCTTAAGATTTTGAATAATAGTCTTGTTGGTCGATTCGGCTTATCCGTTCCCACTAGGATGATATGGATTTAATAAAATCCTTTTAATATTGTGATCCTCGAGAAATTTAGTCACTTTGCTGCCGATGAAATACTTCCATTATCGCACACAATCTCGGCAAGCATCCCGAATCGAAATATGATGTCGTCCCAAATGAAGTCTATGACTTCTTTTTCTTTGACTTTCTCGGAAAGCATGTGCTTCAACCCACTTAGAAAAGTGATCAGTCATAAAAAAATAAACTGAGCTTTACCCGGGGCCGATGGGAGAGGGCCGAAATGTTCATTCCCCATTTCATAAATGGCCATGGGGACAAGACCTATTGGAGCTGCTCTCCGGGATGGTGGATCTTTGGCGCTTACATTTGACATTTGTCGCACTTTTGAATGAACTCTTTTGTATCCTTTTCCATATCGACCCAGTAGTACCCTGCTCTAATAACTTTGTGAACCACTGATTCGACACCAGAATGATTCCCACAAGTTCCTTCGTGAATCTCCTGTAGGACATAATCAGTGTTTCCTGGTCCCAAACATATCTCTAATGGTCCATCGAACATCCTCCTAAATAGCGTTCCATCCTCGGCCAAAGTGCATCATACTGCCTTCATGCGTAGATTTCTCGACTCCTTTGGATCTGATGGTAGCTTACCATTCTTTAGGTATTCGATGTACTTGTTTCTCCAATCCCAAGTCAGAATTGTAGAGTTTATTTCGGCGTGGCCTTCTTCGATTACTGATCTAGAGAGTAGTACGACAGTCCCCGAGTTAAGTTCATCATCTTCAATCGATGACCCAAGTTTGCAAGGGCATCGACCTCGCTGTTCTGTTCCCGAGGTACGTGTTGTAAGGTACACTCTTTAAATCGATGTAGAGTAACCTGTAGCTTGTCCAAGTATCTCTGCATTCGATCTTCTCGGACTTCGAGAGTTCTGTTGACTTGGTTTACCACAAGTAAGGAATCACATTTAGCCTCGATGACCTCTACTCCCAAACTTTTAGCCAGCTCGAGACCTGCAGTCATGGCCTCATACTCGACCTCAATGTTAGTTAATTTCGAAGTTCTAATAAATTGTCTAATTATATTATCCGTGGGTGGCTTCAAAACAATTCCCAACCTAGATCCCTTCATGTTCGAAGCACCATCTATGAAGAGGATCCACACCCCCGATGATGTATCCAATTTTAATAATAGCTCATTTTCGACCTTGGGTACGAGGGCTAGCGTGAAGTCGGCCACGAAGTCTGCCAAGATTTGAGACTTGATGGCCGTTCGGGGTTGATATTCGATATCGTACCCTCTAATCTCGACGGCCCATTTGGCTAATCGACCCGAGAGTTCGGGTTTGTGCAAAATATTGTGAAGGGATAAGTAGTTACAACACAAATTGGGTACATTGGAAGTACGATTTTAATTTCCTAGAGGCGCTTATTAAAACAAGCGCTAATTTTTCTACGTGTGGGTATCTGGTATCGGCCTCACCTAAGGTCCGACTAACATAGTAAACAGGGAATTGCGCACCTTGCTCTTCTCAAACCAGGACCCCACTTACCGCTATTTCTGAGACTGGTAAGTATAGGTAGAGTTGCTCGTCCACTTTCGAGGTGTGAAGTAGTGGCGGGCTTGACATATATTGTTTTAGTTCTTCTAAGTCTTGTTGGCATTCCGGGGTCTATGCAAAATTACTCTTCTTCTTAAGTAGTGAGAAGAACCAGTGACTTCTATCTAAGAACCTCGAAATGAATCACCCTAGGGCGGTTATGCGCCCTGTTAACCTTTGTACTACCTTGACATTATCCACGATCGTGATATCTTTGATGGCTTTGATTTTATCGGGGTGGATGTCGATCCCCCTATTTGATACAATGAAGCTGAGGAACTTGCCCTAGCCGACCCTGAACGCACACTTCTCCAGGTTGAGCTTCATGTTGTACTTTCTTAGTATGTCGAAGGTCTCCTGCAAATCTTTCAAATGGTCCTCTGCTCGTAGGGACTTAACTAACATGTCGTCAATATAAACTTCCATTTATTTACCTATTTGTTCTTCGAACATTCAATTTACTAGGCGTTAATAAGTTGCACTCGCATTTTTTAGTCCGAACGGTATTACGTTGTAACAATAGGTGTTGTATTTAGTGAGGAACGAAGTTTTTTCCTGATCCTCCGGGTTCATCTGTATTTGATTTTACCCGGAGTAGGCATCGAGAAAACTGAGAATCTCGTGGCCGGCCATGGCATCGATCATACGATCGATATTCGGAAAAAGGAAAAGAATCCTTAGGGCAAGCCTTGCTCATGTCCTTATAGTCTACACACATTCTAAGTTTATTTCCCTTCTTAGGGACTACCACTACGTTAGCTAACCGTTCGGGATATTTTACTTCCCGAATGGACCCTATTTTGAGAAGTTTGGTTACCTCGTCCTTGATAAATGCATGCTTAACCTCGGACTTGGGCCGTCTATTTTGCTTTACTGGACGAAACTTTGGGTCCAAGCTTAGTCGATGGGTAGTGATTTCTGGCGGGATCCCTATCATATTGAGATGGGACCAGGCAAGGAAATCCATGTTAGCTTTAAGGAAATGAATAAGTTTGTTCCTGAGCTTGGAGTTTAGCCCCGTGCCCAGGTTTACCTTTCGTTCGGGCTGGTGGTCGATCAACGTGACTTGACAGCTCCTCGACCATTGACTTGGTGGCATCGGAGTCATCGGGGAGTATGAAGGATCGAAGGATCCAGTAGTCTTCATCCTCGTCGATCCCTTGCTCCTGCAATTGGGTCGAGGCCGGTGTCTGTGGTTGCTATTTGGCCTCCCGCTTACCCTTCGAATCCGATCCATTTGCTGATGAGAGTGTCGATACCAGTATTACTTCATCGACTGCAAATATCTCCTTGGCGGAAGGTTGTTTCCCGTACACCATTTTTATTCCCTCCGATGTGGGGAAATTCAGAACTTGGTGAAGGGTTGAAGGTACCACCCTCATGTTATGAATCCAGGGCCTTCTGAGCAGGGCGTTGTATCTCATGCCGCCCTCGATCACATGGAACTTTGTTTTTTGGACGGTCCCGGCAATGATGACTGGCAAGATAATTTCTGCTTTGGTAGTTTAACTCGCCATGTTTAAGCCATTAAGAACCTGAGCTGCAGGCATAATTTGATCCTGTAGGTCGAGCTTCTCCACGACCCTCGATCGAATAATGTTGGCCGAGCTTCCTGGATCAATTAGATCACGTTTAATTTGAAGTTTATTCATAAGGACAGATATTACTAGTGCGTCGTTGTGGGGTTGTGAGATCCCCTCAGCATCCTCGTCATTGAAAGACAAGGTCCCTTCTGGAACATAGTCTCGAGTTCACTTTTCCTTGGTAATCGACACCTTGGTGCAATTGAATACGGGTTCCTGTGGAATATCGACCCCACCAACGATCATGTGAATCACGTGTTGTGGTTCTTCCTGTTCGTTCTTCCCGTTTGCATCCTTGTCTCTGAAGTGGTTCTTAGCTCAGTCGCTCAAGATTCTCGAAGGTGGACCTCGTTGAATAAACGGGCTACCTCCTTCCTTAGCTATCTGCAGCCCTCCGTTCTTTGACCATGAGTACCATGGTCTTTGCATATTTGATTTGGGTTCCTCTGGGCCGGATCGGCTGTAGGGGTTGAGGCCATCTAGTATCTTTGATCCGTCCAATGGCCGATACAATAGCTGATGCATCGACGCTGAAGTTGTATTTTGATAGTCGCGGTGCTTCTTTGGGTTTGACGTGTTTATCGAAACCACTCTTACTCATGAGCCCTCGGGAGCTCTGTCCCCGATCGTTTTTTTGATCGCTTCGAACGGGGTTGTCAGGGTCGCTGTTCCTACGACCTCCACCGTATGGTTGTACCAATATATGTTCGATCGGGGTTCTCTATCGATGTCCCTTTGCATTATGCCAACGGGCCTGTTTGGATAAACGGAACCGAAAGGGGCTCCTAACTGATCATCATCGAACCTGATTTTTGACTGGTACCGATTATGCACATCGGCCCAGGTCTCAGCTGGATACTCAATTAAATTTTGCTTTAGTTGCCGTGAGGCCACCCAACTTCGTACGTTCAAACCTTGAGTAAAATCTTGGACGGCCCAATCATCTGCGACTAGGGGTAGATCCATACGTTCCATATAGAACCGAGATACAAATTCTCTTAACATTTCGTTGTCTTTGTGTTTCACTTTGAAGAGGTCCAACTTCCTAGTTTAGACCTTTATTGCTCCGGCGTGTGCTTTGACGAAGGATGCGAGCATGGCGAAGGAATTAATGGAATTGGGCGACAAGTTGTGGTACCATATCATCGCCTTTTTCGATAAAGTTTCTCCAAACTTTTTCAATAAAACAGGCTCAATCTTGTCATCCTCTAAATCGTTCTCTTTATTGCGCATGTGTAAGAAGTGACATGCTCATTAGGGTCGTTGATCCCATTATACTTGGGAATTTCTGGCATGCAAAATTTTTTTTGGGATGGGCTTAGGAGCCGCACTTGGGGGGAAAGGCTTCTGCACGGACTTCTTCGAATCAAAACCTTTAAGAATCAGTGATGCCCCCGCAATTTGATCAAGTCGGGAGTTGTACGTTTCTACCTTTTTGTCATTTTCCTCAATCTTCTCCTCCCCTGATTCGATCCGTTTTTTGAGTTCTTCGAACATTTTCATAATGGCGGGGTCAGTCCTCGATTTGTTCTCGTTTGGCCTCTCCGGTACTGGTTCGGCACTGTGAACAACTTCAAGTGAGGGTTTGGGTTCGACCCCACTCGGTACACGATTCTGATTTTGTAGTTGCGCTATATCATCTTGTTGAGCCTGTAAAATTTCAAATATCAGTTGAAGGCTGACTCAGCCGTCTTCACTGCCCTGCGTACCTCGATCGTCTGATCGAACTTCCCTGCAAACGCTATTCTCGAGATCGACACCTGGATTTGCATTTAGGGCGACATGGAAACTGATGTCGACCGGATTCAGTACTCCCTCGAGGCCATCCCGAGGCACTTCGATCCCTGGAGCGGCTATACTGTTGTTTTTTCCATGAAAACCAAGGCCGTTGTCGGCGTGTGTGGGTACTGTTATTGAGTTCAACATGCTGATCTTGAAATCAAAAACACTTACGAGAACAAGTGTAAAGCAGTGTGTTATGAGAATTAATACCAGGCAATCACTGTTATCCTTAGCCTCACGATGGACGCCAAACTGTTTACCCTTAAAATCATACAACAATTAAACTTATAAGTGATTTCAAGTATTCGTGATTTCACCTAGTACCAATTGATAAATACGATGATTAATAATAGAAATTAACAGTAAAATAAAGTAAACCCGTATTGAAATGTAATTCAGCGCTCGAGCTAGATCGCCCTCGAACCGGCTGAGAATAGAGTTATGAAATATGAAATAAACTAATGAACAAGAGAATATAAGAGAGAAAGAATATTATATTGCTTTGATATGCGATAGAACCCCCTTTTATATAATAGAGGAGTTCCGCTTACGGTACAATTCTAATTATAGAAGGGAATCCCATGATTAGCTAAATAAATCTTGATTTGATTCGTTCCGAAATTTACGTCATGATCCTCGATCAGTCACAAATATCTCGGCTTTTCGTTATTATGCTATCTTCGCTCTTACTCGATATTATCCCGTTTGATCTCGATCATCACTGGTCTTGATCTCGACAAGTACCTCGAATACTGAACTCGATACTTTATCCTCGTGTTTCGATCTGATATAATACGGGATCAATCCGATCCATCACATGAATCTCAGTTAACTAAAATCGATTGGGCCTGATTTTGACCGCATACAATTATAACAAGGGAGGAAATGGAAAAGGAAAAGAAAAAGAAGAGGATGGTGATATGCTATTGATGGGGTGTTTGTCTCCATCTTAACCGTATAAAAAGCTTACTAGTGAGTAAGCTGAATTTGAGAACAGGAAAATGAAACTGAATCATTAACTTACAACACTTGCAGCTTTTTTAATAATTGACCTAGTCTTACACTAAATCAACTCATTTATTAATTTGATCTTACAGAAAAGATAATCTATTACACTGATAATGTTTTTCGTACGACACTAAATTACATAGAGAAAATGGTTACATTACATAAGTTTTTTGCAACATAACATTAAGTAACACAAATTAAACTTAATTAACTCACAACAGCACAGGTAATTAATTCAAAATAAAATAAAATAAAAAGATCACATCTGCACTTCTTTACATTGCAGCTTTAGTAGCTTTAATATCTTAACCAGCAGCAACATTCTCTTCTTCAGAAATACTAATTACCTTAGCCTCTTTCTTCTCCACAGTCAATTTTGGAACAGTAATCTTCAACACTCCATTTTCCAAATGAGCTTTGATTTGTTCCAAATCAGCATTTTTAGGAAGTCTAAATTGTCTCCAGAATTTTCCAGAAGTTCTCTCAGCTCTGTGCCATTTTTCACCTTGATCAACTTCCACCTCTGTTTTCCTTTCCCCACTAATTCTCAACACGCTGTTTTCTTCAACCTCTATTTTAATATCCTCCTTTTTCATCCCTGGAATGTCAAGAGAAATTATATGTTCTTTTGCTGTTTCTTTCCAATCTGAACGAGCTAAAGCAATTGTTTGATCAATTCCTTTAGGAATTATTGCAAGTGGGGTTTGTTCAAGAATTTTAAAAGGGTCTTCTTGTGGGAACATTACGTCCCAGAATGGGCGTGTGTATGGCATTAAAGCTTGGGTTTGTGAGGGAAAAAAGGCTATCGCCATTGTTAAAACAAGAAAATTCACGACAACAACTTTTGCTTTCTCCATTTTCGACGTATCTTCAGTGAGATTTTTTGCTGATTATAAGAATTTCATAGTTGGTGCTTATATAGAAGTTGAAAAAGAGGCAGAGGGTGGTTCAGGAAAATTCTCCGATTGGTGTACAAGTTTCTGGATTAAGAATTTGCATCGCTTGATTATTCTGGAACGTTCATTCAAGAGTTTGTACTCATCTGACCAATAATCATATGCCACGTGTAATGATGGATTATTTTAGGTCCTTTTAAATTAAAATAATCCAGTAAAAGATAATTTCGCAACTTAATCATTTGACAATTAAAACTTACTTTTCTTTTGGTATACTGAAAAAATTAAATAAATGTCTTAATATCTTTCACAGGCTACATGATTTTTATCTATTAGGAAAACAAACTCCATTTTGTTAACCAATATCTTGCCAATTAACAAATCTTCACCGTCTCCTGGAAATGATGATTATCCGAGAAAGATTTTATATGGAAGTCAACTATATAATACTACAACAACAACGACCCAGTAAAATTTCAGATAGTGTGTACGCATATCTTACCCTTACCCGATAGGACCAAAGGCGGATCTCGGATTTAAAGTTTATGGATTACTGTCCCGATCTCAAATTAATATACCATAATAACTGGGTTCACAGTTAAATATTTATAGATATTTAGTAAACTTTTTAATAAAAATATAGAGTCTACGCAAAAGTGTGTATGGGTTCCCACGAACCATACACTATACTCTAGATACTCCCCTTGATAGGACAAAAAGATTTTTTTTTCGACAAAAGTATACGTTTTAGCTATCAAGCACCACAAAGACAAACTAGATTCTTTAATTCTAAATGTGGTTATACATCTGCAATTTGGTTGTCCGAAGATCATCAAATGTTATGGACCAACCCTATTCATGATTTTATCAGACTCCCTCATCAAAGCATAGAGAAATATTCATTGATATCTCTCCAATACAAGTTTCATTTCACCACATTCACTATACATGCCAAGACACTATGATAGTGGTGGTGTCCGAACTAACTTGTATACAGTTAGATTAATTTATAGAGCATCGTACTACAACCACAAGCGCACGTGAGCCATAAACCTCTCCAATAAGACTTGCGTAAACTCATTCAATCAAGTGTCAGTAGATTTGAACCTTGGATCTCTAGGTTGTCACTCTTATACCTCAACCATACAGTTGGGAACTAAAAGGCCAAACTTCATTAATTAGTTATATCTGAAATTAATGAGGCATTACTAAAGGTTTAAGAATTAATATTTCCAAAAATATAAAAGCAAACCTCACTAAACAAAGTGGGCAAAAAATATGATGGTATTTACTATAATAAAGGTAGTGTGAGAACTGAATCAGTGGCTACCGTAGCTAGTTATAGCATATGCATTTCATACTATACAACTGCTAAAATTTTGCTTGGAATCATGGCAGACTATTTGAACTAAGAGTTTCTTTACTAGGATCTGATCTTTTAGCTGTCTCATGAGCTCCAGTGGGACTCAGTTTGTAGTCTAAACCAGCTCCATATTGCCAAGCCTCAAGTCGGCGCTTCCATTCGTATCTCACCTTGGCTGGAAATGAACCTATCAATGGCCTAACATAGAATGATAGATGTCAGTCACTAAGATATCTAGTGACAATGCAAATATCAAGCACGAAACGGAACTGTGTGTTACAAAAGCTCATTACCTAATTGCAGGGTCGACAAAGGTAGAGAGAAATGTATAGTATCCCAACATGAAAAAATGTCCAGACCAGTCAACAAGCACAGGAATTCCGACCTAAAAAATCATCTGGAGTTTAGTCTTCCTCTCTAAGATGCAGCACAGCGTTTACACATTTAGATATAATCAGAATTGTACAGTTGCCACAGAGTGAAATGACTCGTATTGATCTATTTAGATGACAGAATTCTGTGTCTTCTCTGAATTTGTGATACTCAAAGTCAGACCAGAAGGAGAAATTGCAGCTTGTTAAGTTTTATAAGGTTTTTGTGAAACATAACAATCTCAACTTTGCGACACCACTCCCTTTTACTCTCACCAGCCTAAAAAAGTACAAAGGAGTATTTTCTAAGTGAGTTTATCTATAATGCCTTTGGCCAACATGAACAAGCAATTTGATGCTTAAAACAATGCCACAAACAATAAACATATTTTACTGCAGGAACATTAAAAATGTGTAGTTCAGTTATTACATGCTTTTCATGGATTTATAATTCCTGTATCAGTTAAGGAAGTTAGATAATTGTAAAGAAAGAAAAACTTGTTGGGAACTAATAGAGCCAGTAATTTAGAAGATGAATATAATTTGGTGTGTAGCACTATTTGACGTACAGCTCGTTGTCACAATCTAACAGCCATAAAATGGTGGCTGTTGCATTGGACTTTAAGGAGAGCACCCCAGTGAAGCCATTAGGAAACTCATATCTTGAAGGATATGACATTTACAATAGAAGAAAAGGAGCAAGGTTCAACAACAACAACAACAGCCCAGTATAATCCCACCCACTAGTGGGGTCTGGGGAGGGTAGTGTGTACGCAGACCTTACCCCTACCCTGGGGTAGAGAGGATGTTTCCGATAGACCCTCGGCTCCCTCCCTCCAAGAACTCCCCACCTTGCTCTTGGGGTGACTCGAACTCACAACCTCTTGGTTGGAAGTAGACGGTGCTCACCACTGGAGCAACCCACTCTTGTCAAGAAAAGGAGCAAGGTGCGGGTGCAAAAATGAGTAATGAAAAAAGGTGGCCATATATTTACCTGCTTGAATATTGATGGAATAATCTGAGGTCTCGTTAACATTACAAGGCCTAATGTTTTCACAAGAGGTCCAAACTGTATAACATCCTATATCAATTGAGATGAAAGGAAATTAGTTCTAGATATAGAAACCGTATACCACAATAAGAGAACTCACCTGAAGAAAAGGTCTCAAGACAGGATCTCCTAGTTTCTGCAAGTAGATGACAACAAGAAAAGGGTAAAGAACTCAAAATCCTATACTAAAATTTTTAAAGTATTCAACACCTTACCAAATGATGATGACATACCTGCATACTCATGAAATTGGCAAAAAGAAGTTCATTGACGAAATCTGGTGGAACATTGGACTGTTTCTTTGCTGACATTGCCCTTTGAAATAACCAGGAAGAACTCAAGTTCGGCTGCAGAACATAATACATAAGTATGGTGATTGTAGAGTTATTCAAGTGTTAATGCATCAGCTGAAAACTCACCATGTAAGGATTCAACAAGGACAAGCTTCTGGAGTCTAGAAAATTGCCTTCAAGTGCTTCATATATACCTTGTACCCAAAGGAAAAGACCAAAAATATCAGTGCACTAGAAGCCATATTCTTTTTCCAAGCAGGAATATACCTATTATGCACATGCTCATTTGCTGGTTAAAAGTTAAGGAGAGGATGTCGATAACAGCTAAAGCATGTAATGATAAAAATTAAGCAGCACAAGAAACTGCAATCTTAATTTTCTTTCAGCTAGTGCCCAAAATGCCAAGTACGTTTCAAGATTTATTAGAAGGCTGGTAGTCCATTAGGATGGGTCACTGGCAACAGGACACGGCTAAATTGATAGTAATTGATTAGCTGTAGTGCATTTGAAACATTCTGGCAATGCCAGATAAAAAGCAGCTGACAAGTATCAGTGTAATCTCTCCCCTCGTATTTTAGCTAATGATTTTCCATTCTTGGAAACCTTCTTTTTGCTGCAACTAGTATTTAATCGACAGTTTTATTGCATTCTCCATCCCTCTATCATGGATGAAAACGAAAAAACAAGGGAATCAAATAAAGCAGATAGAAAAACAACTTCAGAAAAAGAAACGTGCAGTCCTAAGATCTACAAACCTCAAAGCACCAACCTAACACGTTTTTTTGAATTAAACTGGTCATATATCTAGAAGAGGAAAGCTGGTTGACATCTGCGTTATTAGTTTTTTCTTCTTGAAAGAAGGTTTCATATATTAGCAAGATGTTATAGATTGAGGTAAGATAAGATAAACTTTTACCAGTAGTCAATCTCCCCAAGTGCCTAGTCAAACTCCCAAATCCACCAAAAGAAACTGGTGACTGTATGCCGCTAGCATCCCCAAACTGTAGAGATTCAAACTCATGTATTCTATTGATATGTAATTGCAATGTATCATGGCTTTAAAGGGTTTGATGAAACACCTGTAAAATACGATCAAAAGCTGCTGGCAATGGACTGCCATCAAAATGAAAGGGAACAGAATTATCAGAATTCAGAATAGTAAGAAAGTAAAGCGACCAAGAACTTTTTTTATAATAACTCCTGGCTTATAAATATACCAAAAGTCATGTATCAAAATGCAAGGAGTTGTATATATTTGAGCAGCGAGGAAATGGATGCAACTCTCATTTTGTTGCATAAAAAGGATGCTACAGTTATTCAATTATCGAAGGAAAAACAAATTTAGGTGGCAGGTGAAACAACAACAGCATCCTATGGATATAAATCATGTCCTAAGCACAGAACTTAAAGTTAATGGTTACCTGTCTCTATACGTTGGGAAAATGCCATATATTATCCTCAAGATTTCAAGATCATCGAAAGACACACCCTACAAGTTTAAAAATGGAAGAAATTAGCAGTTGAATAGATCACTAAGGAGACATAGCGAGTTTATACAACAAGATAGCAGTTACTGTCAAAATCCAAAGCACTGAACCTACACAGCTAATCCAAACAACAAAAGCAATAACATGAGTCCTTTGGTTGATATTTTTAACCGACATCAGATCTTTCAGGGGTTAATTTTCTTCTAAAGAAGATCGATTGCAAGGAATATCAACAAGCTAAATCTTCCAGAGTAAGAAAAAGAGAAAAGCAGAAGTATCCCAGACATAAGCCTCAAATAGCATACTCCAAAGGTTACCTGGTACTTTGGCATCAAATCCCAGTAATCTTCTAGTAACTCTTCCAGCTGTGGAGATCCGGGTTGAGGATCAACATAAGTGAACATATAAGTTGTTCGGTCCCTAGTACCCGAGCCGGCAGGAAATGCCTGAAGATCATGAGAAAATTGTTATTTGCTAAGCACAAAAATTTTCCAAATTATGATGTGCAAGATATTTTAAAGCATCTTAGCGATTCACATTGCATGATTTCCAAGTACTTTGATCATTTTACCTCCCAGAAATATTGGACTACTGACTGGCCTGTTTCTTTAATGGAAGCACTGCTAAATATGACATCACTTGTAGAGTTCTCCTTAAAACCACGGCAGCAAGTACCAACCACAAGGCACATACCATCTGGTTTCCTTCCACATCTAATCTAAAACAATTTTCAATCATAAGAGCCAGTTCAAGACATTAGGAAATGAACAAATAAAAGAATCTAAGGAGAAAGTTAGTGAGAGTATAGAAGACGTTTATCAAAAGCGTCGGAGTAAGGATTACGAGGTCCAAGTAATCCTAGAGTGCGTGATATTTTGGAAAATTAAGTTGGAATAATAGGAGAGCTGTTTTAGTCTACCATCTTCCAGTCCAACAGTATCATCGTGATGCAACATAACCGGCCCTTAACTGTGGCTTACCTCTCCTGACCTTTACATCATGTGCGAAAGAAAGAGTTATAGTTGTATGCTTTAAGAAAAAGATTCTGCACCTGCTTTACAATAGGAGAAAAATTTCCCATTGCATCAATGATGAGACGCGAGAATATGGTCTTTCCCTCCTTTAGTTGCAAGACCTGCAAGAAGAGAAGTAAGAGCAATATCTGGATGAATTTTACTCATCTAGTGTGAATTCAATAGTAGCAGAAAGATAACTGACAGCATTTGACAACATTCTTTTGACATTAATTTGAAACCCTTTGACTGAAAGAAACCCAGATATCATACTATCCCTCAGCTCATCGTCATAACTCTTTGTGACTTAAGTACTACCTCCAAATTTTTCTCTCCGGAAGAATTCTAGAATCTTGTGTTTTTTATGTTTGAAAAATTGTGTACTTGTGTTTAGGATTTTGGTCTTTTCATCTCAGCCTCTTCATTCTGGCAGTCGGTATGTTGGCCAAATCAAACACAAGTCAATTGAGGTTAAGCACGAGTTTAATGGCCAAATTAAAAATCAGATAGCGGCATACATTGTTTTTTTTCCTAACCTAGGATGCTACTCAGTGATAAAGTGCATATTTAAATAGCCACATTTATGAGTAAGTAAGCATACTGCGGAGTCCTCATACACGGATATGCTAGAGACGCTGTAACCTTCAAATGTGACACCTCCAAGGGAATTGAAACGCTCTTTCATAATCTCCACAAGCTTAACTGGCCTACGAACAGATAAATATAAAAGAAAAATTACGATCTTGAGCTACTTTTTTACAATAGTTAAAGAAAGAATTATGTGTGATCAAAAAATCATCTAAACTATAATAATTAGAACTTGTATGATGTTCAGATGTGGCATACAACAATACAAGTACTTCACTTCATTGACAGTAGAAGATAGCTGATTCTCCATCTTCCATAACATTGGGAGTATGAAAAAAACAACAACAATAACTATTCCCCAATCCAAGCTGTCGGTCATATGAATCCTCACTATCCATTTTGTTCCATTCGAATCCTATAATAGGAAGTCATGAGGGAACCCTAAACAAGCAGGACCTATTATGTTGTTAAAGTTGCTTATGGACTGCCTATATATCTTCAAAAAGGCTATATCTGCAATTTTCCACCGTTTGCAGTTCAAAACATTAAGCTAATTAAACCTAGTTGGTTGTTTTCATCAGTATGATGCGATAAGATTCTTTTGTGTACGTCCTGCTCTTATGGATTCCTAACTGCTAGTTTGTTCTGATCCTGCTTCTGTTCCAAGAAAGAATAGAGTTAATACATCTTTCAAGAAGATTGGATAGTTGGATATTGAAGGATGCGCCCGGATAGGAGCAGTATAGCTGCATAAATCAATGTGTTTCCAAGAATTCTCTCAACATAACTATATCAGGATCTAGAAATATTAGACAAGAAGCTTTCAGAAAATCCTCCGTTTTGGTTCTATCTGTCTAATGCATCTGTTTGTTTCAGCTTTTTTTTTCTTTTTTTTTTTGCTTTGTAATTTGGAAAATTTTACAAAACAATCAAGAAGCTGATATGAAATCTATCGCAGTTTCATATTAAAGCTTATGCGTGACCATTTACATTTTAACCGATGCGTGAATTCCCATAGTGCTGAAGGATGAGTCTCGTGCATTAACTTAAACGCAAACGAACAGGCATTTGATGTTCTTATAGTAGCAAAAACAGTAAAACTTTACAGTTATAACTTAGGAGGCATGCACATTCCAGAGAGGATAAGGTTTGCAAAACAGACTTACGAAACACCAAGATTGAGAATGTCCTGGACCCAAATGTCTCCCTTCCCTTCGAATCCACACCTATTCTGCAAAGTGACACAGAAGCCAGAACAGAATAAGTAACGATGCCTAGGAAACAGTAGAGGACCCTTAGTAGGAAAGAGATTCCAGAAGTCATTTCAAAATTACACACTTGACCAACAGTATTGTTAAGATGTTTAACTTTTCCCTCTTTTGCTCTATCTATCCTCACCCAAAAGTCCGTTCGCAAAAGGAAAGAAATATTTTGTTCTTCATAGGCCTTCCAAACAAAAATTAGTAGGTCCACACTGGTCAAGGCAAAATCGTTATTAGCAGAATTAGGCTTATTTTATGCACAAATATAACACTATGCTAGGATAGAGAACATACAGGGTTGAAACTGGCAGCGGTAGCCTCTTCAATGTCATCTTCAGTTAATATGCCAACTTCAACAAGTTCCAGTAGCTCTTTCCTAGATATGTTCCACTCTTGCTCCCTCTGTTCATCAAATTTCCCAAAAAAGTCGAGCATTATTGGACTCCTAAGCAGATAACTAGTTCTAAATAGCAGAACTGAATCCCACTAAGGCAATGAGTATAATGCAATACCCCTTTTAAAACATTCCTTTCAACTACTCCAACTCGAAGACCTTTCGAACTTAATGCTGTGGCAATGAAGATTCCCAAGGTACCTCCACAAACAATGACATCAAACATTTCATCCAAATTTCCAACATGCTCAGAATCTTTGTATGATCCAGGGACAGAGGAAACCACCTTCTGGGGTTCTTCAACAACTACCACAAGCAGGAAAATTAAGTACCACTATCCATTTCCTCCAATAGAATAAAGGTATGTTTTTTTAAAATTACATTTATTTACCTGTTGAAGAAGAGCAAATTTTAGACCATAGCTGGTCCAATCTTTTTAATGCACTATATGAGTATGCACCACCAGCTCCACCAACCTCTCCACTTACTGCAATTCCCTCCATTATCCTCTGATACACCATTCAATCTTTATATTAATTCAGTATCATAAATGTACTATGAAAAACATAATTGGCTGGAATTGACCAAAGAAAGTGTACCTGGGTTCTTGTAGGAGTGGCTTGTGCTTGAAAAGAAAATTTTTTTCTATTCCCAAAAGATCTAATTGCAGAAGGGTACTGAAAGACTCCATTTTCTATAGTTGGCTGAAGCTGCAGCTTAAGTGCCATTATGATTATTCAAGATTCAGAAAACAAAGGGAAAAAAATGGTTTTTGTCCCTCAGGTTATCATAATTTAGAGTAGTGAACCAACTCCAACTTTCCAAATAAGAGGGAAGTAATATGAGAACAAGCGTTAGACACGTTAGAATAGTAGTCCATGATTTTGTGAGATGTAATTTTGACCATCCATTTCATGCTACCAGAAATCTCGTAGAGTTTGTTCCTTAGTCGCACTTTTGGTCTTCTATTTTCAGTTATATCAAGAAAAAGATCCTTCTTCTTTCTCTTCTTGCAAATTATTTTTTACTTTGTTTACCTATCTATCTAATTGTTCTACCATTAATATAGATCGTCGAAAAGGCAAAGACAGTCAGTATAAATAAAGACATATCACCAAATATTAGAAATCAGCGCGCAGATAATCTATTACGGTAATTTGAGATACAAATTTCTTATCGATAGAAGTATATGATTTAAATCATAATTTACCACGAAGCATAGTGATTTTATTTGTTTTAATTTCTCTTCTTAACGGTAACTTGTAGCGTTAGATTTAAAATTAATTTTTTATCCTTAATCTCTTTCTTTAATATCATCTTTCGGAAATGTATATGTTATTGTTGTAACTTCACCCAATAGTGAGTCTCATCCAATGAGCACTTTTATACTTTGAAAAGGAAAAGGAAAAAACAAACTGGTGTAGAGCATCTATAATCGTTAACTCCAATTATTAATTTCGGGATCGAAATTGCAACTTATTAATTTTAAACTAACTGTACGATTTCTAATTATCAATTTCCACCGAAAATCTTTTTTTTTTCATTCTTGTACCTCATCCCTACACCCCAATAATGTTGGTAATGGAACAAATGTAATTCCCACATAGGAATTCAAATCAAACATCAAAGAGAATTCTGTATACAAATGCGTTAGAGAATGACTGAGTTGCACCAAAACAGGTGTTAAAGGTGTTCTTGCTCACAGGAAATGGAGCTTATATTTCACAGCCTTGTGAAACACAGCAAAAAGAGAGAAAGGCACGCTAGACTATCTTGGCTAGTGTCTTTCATTTACCAACCATATCTCTAAATTTAACGATGCAAGTTAATGCACGCTCGAAATCACCATCTTCCAGGGCGATAGTGAAGCGACAGTAACCAGGAATTCCGGTCCACGAAGAGCTATTGATGCACAAACCAGTGGTCTTAAGCATGGCTTCTCTGATATTTGTCTCATCAAGTTTTCCTTCCCATGAAGATGAATTGTTGCTGATTTTAACTGTCTTCCCGAGATAGGTAGATGGCTTTGCCACCACTGAAACGCCAGAATGGGCCTCAAGCACGTCCCAGCCACAACTTTCAAGGGTCTGTTACACATAAATCGGGACATTTGTATGAGAGAACTATAGTCAAGAATTATCAACTTGGAAGCCATTTATAACAAATTCATATATGGAGGCTAAATATGATTTCAATTTTCTTCAAATGGTTAAAAAAGGAGATCATATAAATATTTTAGAAGTCAATCGCATGGTTTGGCCAAAACAGCATATGAGCAATTTGTGAAACGCCTAATCCATAATGTAGAGAAAATGGTCTACACAGTGACTCTAATAAACTGCCTATTAGTCAAGATGATTACTTAATGCAGCCATGAATGTAATCACAATGACAGATGACTAATGTTCGAATGCTGGTGCAGAAATAACCAGAAGATGAAGTGATAATGAATTAACCTTTCGAGGAAAAAAAAAATACCTTTTTCAAGAGCTTATATCGACTAGCCAGAATATTTTCCTGCTCTGAGACTGCATTGGAAAGTTCTGCTGTTCGTTCTCTTTGATCCAACAGCTTCTTTACTTGGTATTTGATTGTGCTGTGAGGTTTGCTCAAACCTGGAAAACTGTGGAACGCATCAATTAAAGCAGGATGGTCTAGAAGCAGAAATCCAAAATTAATTCCAGCTGTAAGCATCTTCAGATACAATCCTCCAAGCAAAGTAACACAGAATGACTGGTTCTGAGATCTTAGTTTTGCTAGAGTGTCCACCAAATTCCAGCCATCCCAGCCCTTGGAGTTGAACTCCACACCAGAAAATGAAGTATCAATTATGACCCTTGCCCCGAACTTTGCACACACAGACAATATATTCTTTATCTCTTCGTTGAGGTAAAGCTGCCCGGTAGGGTTGACAGTTGGTCCAGAAATATAAATCCAAGGTTTGTTCACGGTCTTCAAAAAACTTTCAACTGTTTTCTGTGTCAATTTAAACCCTTCCTCTGGACTTGTAGGTATATATGCTATATTTGCTTTCACAAATCTAGCAGCAGACACATAACTACCATTTGAGCCAGCTGGGAAGCATAGAGTCCCACCTTCATGGATGCAACAAAGTACCAATTTACTAAAAAGAGCTAGAGGGCAGTCAGCATATATAAATTCTGTCTTGCTATTCGTTGGGAAACCATAACTACTCTCCATTAGCTGTCTAATGTTGCTTGTCACATCAATTTCTGACTCTGCAATGTTCTGTCTCACAAAACTCTCAAAAATGGCTGCCTTGACAGGAGTTGGTATAGGTAAAAAGCTTTGATCTACATCCATGTGAATCAGAGTATTGTCTGAATCAGTAACAGATAACTCTGCATGATTGAGTACTGAGGAGACAGAGCCAGGAAAGCCAATCATCTTGGATGCTTTCAACTTCTCGGCCTCTCTCTGGGAGAATGTATAGAAGGTAACTTTTAGTACATAGTGCTCAAAAGTAATATATGCTGAGTTAAAGACTTGTGCAACTAAAAAGTAGGAAAGTGCACACATCTCAAGATTTAGAATATCTTGGTGTTGGTACATTCCTATTATTACTGCTGATTATTCAATTATTAGCTTAATTAGTATTAGGATTTGATGCACCGCCCAATAGATAGACCCAAGTCCTAGTAGCCCTGCCAATGGTGATTAAGCATAGATTCTACATCCTGAAACCATGTCAATTTTGGCGCTTGTTTTGATAGAATTTGGGGGTTTTAGCATTATAATGCAGTTCATTTGAAAAGCAAAAAAATTCCATATTCATAAGAAATTTCTCTCTAGAGAATTTAATATGGATAAAGACACGGAAAAATAAAAGCCAAATTGCCAGCTTTGTACGATCCAGAAAAATGAGTGTAACATTGAGATACTCAAAGTTAAAAAGCACGTCTTCTCTTCTTTTCTCTTTTCTTCACTTTCCTGATTTATTTACGTTCTCTGGAACAGATCTTATACCAGTGATGAAAACCTTAAAGTGCTATAGTTACAACTAAACTTACATCCAATGGCGATAGCAGTGGTGAGCAAAGGCTAATGAGCTTTTCCCATTAGGCAATCATAAAAGGGCCGAACTACTAACCTCAGCAGGTGGATGTCGATCAGCAAGCTGAAAAGCTAGGAGCTCGTGGAAAAGGCAGCCATAATAATATTGGCTTATAAGAGCAGTATTTCCTTGTAGTAGTTCCATGGTTTTGGATAATGCTTTATAGATAGTTTTGTCTTCTGAAATAACGAAAGCTACTTCCAGATCTGAATATACCTGAAAAAAGAAAGAGGTTACGATCATGAAGCTAGCTAACTAAACCCGCCAAGTAACTTAGAAACCAATGATAAAACAGGACCAAGAAATCTTTTAGTAATGCTCTAGCAATAATTAATGGAAAATATAAACCTACCTGATTCTTCACTAAGCCACAAATAATTGCTGCATGTGAGGGAAGAGTAGTTCTAGCGAGGAATTTCAGGACCCCATTAGATTTGGGGAGGCTGGATAGCTCAAATTGGTCAGATATGTCTACAAACAGACGACATCCAATTTCCCTTGTGGTGTCAAGTAGGTACTCAAAAGAAGAACTAGTAACTGATTCAAATTGTGCCATCCCAGTAACTACGACTTGAGGCTTCAACTTCTTTATCAGTTCAACCATCGAATCAGATTGGCGTGGAGCTTCAATAACAGTGATGTTATCCTCTGAACTACTATCAGTTTGACTTTTCTGCAAGAAAGTGAGATTTCAAAATTGTTAAAAATGACCAAAAACCTATAGCAATGCTCATGAAAGATGAACCAACATATCCTTACAAGTACTCACTGCACATACTATTAAAAGTTAAAAACATTAGTGAACTTGGTATTCATAGAGAACTATGAATAAGTTCGTCAGGCTAGTGAAATTACATGATCTTTTGGAAAAAATGGTAAGGATTATATTCAACGGAGATGGAGAGCAAGTACCTCAATCTTCAATGATGTCAGCCATTGCCTAGGCAGGTGTCGTGACAGTTGCTCATCAATAATTGCCAGATGTGGCAAGAATAACCGCAACAGATTCTCTATAGCCACAGCCCTTGAAGGAAAGACTACGACATTCTGGCATAAAATTGAGAAGCCCATGTTAGAACGCATAATAAATGCAATTATACTTTTGCAGAAACCAAACCTAAAAAGATGCTTCCACTTAAGTCCCCAGCCCAATTCTTAAAAACTGAAATCTTAAGATACTTTTTAAAGATGTGTCTGTTGCATGACTTATCGGATAATCCTAGTTACATGGATTGCAGCAACTGACTAAGCAAATTATGAGTTGCATTACATTTTTCATAAACCTTACTGTTTCCCTTGATGCCTTTCCGTGAAAACTAGAGCATTCAGTGCATAACTTGCATTTCACACTGAAAATTGCAACTTTGCATGGCTAACTCGTGTTGGTGAAAACATTGAGCAGGAAAACTCAATAACTGGCTTTTTTAGATTACGTCAGAGAGAAATATGACAATTATGGACGTGGGCGATAAGCCTATGACTGTTTCAGTAGAAACTATATGCTAACATTCACATAACACACTGCATATCCACACACGGCGTTCTCTACAAGGCCATATCAGGCAGCAACCCTTCTTAAACTCCCAATATTTTAGCAAAAGAATCTTGCATCAAGAGAAATAACAAAGTTAAACAATCTTACGTCGGCAGTAAGAGGAAAATGGTGGTATGTTTTCATAAAGCCAGCAATCAGATTGCGGAACCATCTACTTCCTGCTGGTGATTCATATGGGAAAACAGAGTTCTCCTTAAGCACGCTAGCAAGATAAGCTAGGAAAGGGATCTTTTCATCTGCTACTGCATCATCCTCAAATGACAAATCCAGAGAATTACTGATATCATGGAATCCATTTTTTATGAACTCAAATATCTTTTTGGCCTGTCAATTCAGCAGAATCAGTTTTAAGCCCATTTGCAATACTCTGAATTGTATATCCTCAATTTCAATTACCAGATTTGAACGTATGTAAGCCCTTTACAGTTACCTGATTTGGCTGACGAAGTTGACAGCTGTACACAGATAAAGCATGAGAGATACGACCACCAGCCTTGCCATAAGCCCATGCTGTTCGAGCACATATTGGCTGATCTCCGACAAGTCCCATGAAAAATTCAAACCGGTGCATGCTACTTTTTTCAATTTCAACTAGAGCTGATATATCAGTGTCAGCTGCCTACATTAACCTACTGTTTAGAGGCATAGTCTGTCGTAACTGTTATCTCAATAAAAGAGAATTCACTCACCTGAAGAATTTTAGTTTGCCAGAGCTTGTTAACACGAAGACCACGACGCTCAAATAACCGTTTGCAAACACCTTGCCCAGGACGGCCTCCCATGTTGAAGATCATAATGCCCAATGGCTTTATGACAGAAATACCTTCTTCAACTGCCCTTGCAATAAGCCCCAAGCCAAACTGATCTTCAACAAAGCCCTAGACATGATTTAAGAAAAGATTTAATAAAAACAGTTTCAGCATGGAAAGACGCAAGGGCATTTTCTATCAATCAATGCAAACCTGAAGCGCACAATAATTGCTTAATGAATGCAGAAATTCTTCACTAGCATTTTCAGTAATCAACTTGGACATTGCATCTGGATTTGGATTAAGAATCTGCATCCAAGAAAAATGCATAAAATCAGAATACGTGACCATACACTTCCATCAAATGACCAAAACATACTCAGAATCTCTAGCTTTTTTTGAGATTAAAGAGGCAAAATGGCAATTGTTTAGATAACCATAATATGGCATGCTAGTTGTAGCAATACCTGTGGTATGCATCCAACAATTCTTTCAAGTTCGATGTGATTATCTTTGCAGTAAGCTAGCAGATCAGACTCGTGAAACTCTACCCTATCTAGTAGTGTTTTCTTTTCATCATCATATATTGGTTCGCCATTGTCATCCAGAGCATTCAAGTACAAATTTATCCACGAGATCTTTACTGCTCTTGGATTTATATCAAGCCCATATACCTGTAAAACAATATTAAAGTAAAAGGTATTTGTAAGCAATACCCTAAACAAAAGCATCATTTCCGGTATCTCAAAATTGCAAGAGGAATTCTAAAGCACAACCTTTGATGGTAACCATTTCTCGGCAATGGCAATGGATATCCATCCATTTCCACATCCCAGCTCGGCAACTGTCTTGTCCTGGAAGATGGAATCAGGGTGTCTATTTAGTCCCTCATAAAAGGTGAAGGACCAATCCTCTGGGATAAAAATACTGGGGATGACAATCATTGTCAGTTTCTTTCGCTTCTGGAAACCTATAAAAAAATAAACAGACAGGCATATAAGAGAAGCAGTCTCTCAACAAAATTAAGTTTTCTTTACCATTTTTCTAGGGCGATATCTCTGAACGGCATTAGAACAACTAAAGTAAAAGCTATGAGAAAGTTACAGAGGCTGTGGACCAGAAAGAAAGAGTGAACACGCAGAGGGTTTGGAAGTTGGAATGAAAGAATCCAGAGTTCTATTCTATGCCTGAGATACCCCTTCTGCTGAACGACTTTATGCTCAGTGTACACATTCTGAATACAAGCTTAATTTGCCTAATTTAAGTTTCCAAAAAGTCTAATGGAACACCTATAGAAGATGATCTTCCTAATATTCATCTCATTGGTTTACGAAAGGAACAGCTTGCTTCAACAAGGTTTACATTTAAGCCGATCCTTTCTTTTGCAGTAGAATATACAAAAAGGCATCATTGATAAATCAAGATCCACCTAACAATCCCTTCACATTTCCTAGTGTACCTGATGGATGAAACCAGGAACTGTGAGTCCTCTCCCCCTTCTTCACACCCCCTTTTGGCTCTCATATCCTAACTCTTATTCCTTAGATCAACAACAACAACCAATAACTATCCTCGTTCTCAAGCTAGTCAGATCGGCTATATGAATCTTCACTCCGCCTCTTATTCCTTAAATCAACAACAATAACAATAAGTATCCTCGTTCCCAAGCTAGTCGGGTCAGCTATATGAATCTTTCGCTTTGTTTGAACAACTCTTTTTCCTTAAAAACAAAATAAAAATTGCTGAACCTAAAACTCACCATCAGTAAACTTTTTTTACTTTTAAATACAAATCATTCCCAGCAAAATTACTCCACGATAATTTTAAACTGTACTATTCCTTCCTTCCTAAAAGAGCAACAGAATTTTGATACATTTTAAAATTTACATAAAATACGGTAAGTATAAATTCCAGAATTGTTTGAAAAAATTATAGTCAAAGACAAATACTGTAACTATACACATAGTAACAGTACCAAACAATTTTGGACAAAGTAAGTAATAGTTCATGAACCTCGTTTTTGACCAAATATAGAAGCGACAATTCTGACGAAGAAGCTACAGATTTAAAACGGGAAAAACGACGAAATATTATGAGGAATAAAAAATTGATCCATCTCCTTTTTCACAACTGTACAATCCTCGTATCATCGCGTACATACACATCCACGTATATTATTTAAAAAAAATTATACAAGCAAATGTGAGAATCAAAAGTAGATAAAAATTTGATCAATACAAAAAAAGAGAGAAAAGGAGAGGACCTTCGTATTGCTCAAGGACAATATCTTGAATTTGGAAATGGTAAGTTCGAAGGCATTGATCGGAGGCTTCTTTAGTAGCAAAACGTTTCTGAAGAAGAGCGAGGAAGACCCGAGCCTCTTTCCGGGTAACCGGATCCTCCAGTCGCTCGAGGAGTGATCGGAGGGTACTGTAAGCAGCATCGCCGGACTGCTCGCACCGTTTTAGGAAATCTTCGGTTGACGTACACAGTCCATTCACCGCCATTTCTCGGAGAAACGAGTTTCGTTTGAAGCAGCTGTGTGTTTACGGGGAATGTGAAAAGTTGAACAGGGGACCTCAGTGTGTGTGTCTCGAATGTCTTGGGAGGAAGTTAGCTGAAACTTCCCGTATATATTGGAGTATTTCGAGTAACTGGAGGAAAATTATTTGTTCTCTGTAATTCTCCATAAAATAAAATAAGCTACCAATATCTTATCTATCTATATTTATATCTTCTATACTATATTAAAAGTTAGCAAAATATCTGTCCCCATTTTTACCTTTTAAAAATCAATTTTACATTAGATAAATTTATAATTTAAATTACTTTCCTAATATTTAGGACCTTAAAATCAAGCCAATTTTTTTTACTAAATCAAAACTTATTTGAATCAAGTAAGAAGTCCATAACATTTCCTAAGTTTATGAACTTTTCAATTAATAAAAGAATAATGGCATTATATCTATTTATGGTAACCTTCTTCATATGCACAAAGTACACGTTAGGGTTGTTTACCTTTTCTTTTTTGCTTAAATATAATTAATCATTTAAATTATATTAGAATATATTTATTAGTGATAAATATTTAACAATTATGAGAAGTAAATATATCAACAGAGATAGACATTCCATGTTAGATTTAATGATAACTGTCATTAATATTTTATATGTTGGATATTTCAATTGATTTTATAAATTTGCACTGAACTAATATCTTAATTGTGTATAATTTTAGTATCTTAATAAAAAAAATGAGAAATCTGTATAACTACTCTCATAATAATAACCGAAATATATATATATATATTTGTCTGTTCTTTGTATCTATATATTTTTTGTATATTATATACAAAAATTATACAAATTTTATACACTTTTTCGGCTACCAAATATAAATAGTTTTTTTGCAGACTAAAAGTGATAATACCCCTTTTTCTTACTATTAATTATATAAATATAACATTTATCTCGATGTCGATTGTTATTACACATAATTCATGCTTATTCTAAGTTTTATACACTTTTTATTAATACACATAAAAATACGTGCAACGCACGTACACTAAAACCAGTACTATATAATAGTACAAAATCTATTTTAACTAGAAATTTAAAAAATAATTTTTATATAATTTTAACTATAAAATAGAACTAGACATGAATTAAATAAACTAATAAATACCAAATCTTAAATAAATAAATAAATAAAAAAGAATCCAAGTTTGAATTAGTCTAACTAATGGAGTAAACTTCTTACTCTGTATGTACAATGGAAGTGATTTTCCTTTCTTTGCAGCCAGTTTGGCTTAGAAAAAATAAAGTAGTTCTTCAGGTGCTTGAAATCATGTTTAAGTGGCTGATCTAATAATAAGCAGTTACGTGGTCTTATAGAAATATTGAAACTGAAAATTAATGAATATGCTTAATTTTTGTTAAGATACTCCTAAAGTTGTTAGGATATAGTAAGGATTAGTGGACGTTTGGACATAAGAATTGTAAAATTCTAAAATAGGGGGGGGGGGGGATTTTCAAGCGAAAATGGTATTTGAAATTTAGAGTTTTGTTTGGATATGCATATAATTTTGGGTTGTTTTTGAAGTTTTGTGAGCGATTTGACTGAAAATTTAGAAAAACAGCTTTGTGGAGTTTTTCAAAATTTCAAAAATTTCCAAAATATATTTTTAAGTGAAATTGAAAATTTTATGAACAAAAGCTGATTTCGGAAAAAAAGTGAAATTTCTTTTTGGAAAAAAGGAAAAAAAAATTTATGTCCAAACAGGCTCTTAGTAATTTGACTAAAGTTTTTTGGAAACTTCCAGGAAAACCTGCAGTCGTTACAGCCTCTGCCTCAACCTCTACCCTTCGGTTCTGTGATGATCACTCAGTGTGCACTGGATAAACCTTCACTATGTATTAGCAAACCACACAAGAGATGTAAACCGCACTACTCTCAGTTTCTAGTTTTTTTGGCTTGTTTTGAATCGTTTAAAGTAATAGGGACAAGTGGGTACAAACTTATTTTTAATTTTGTAATCCTGCCTTTTCTTTTTACACATGAGAGATCTATTTTACACGCAAGAAATCTATCTTTTACATATTTACATATAAAAGATTTAAAAAGGTCATTTTTTAAAATTCAAAATTATAAAGGGACATAATAAACCAATAGCACGAGTAATAGGTTTTAAAAAAAAAAATAATCAAATGTCACCAAACACCAAAATAAGCAAAAGATGCTCAAAACCCGGATTGTTTCGCTTTTAAATAAACCGGATTGATTGGCTTTTAAATTTATCCAAACACCTTCTAAGTTGAGATGCCAAACTTCTCTCTAGAGTTTAGGTATTGCTTGGAATATCTCTCGGTAGGCATGCAAAACAATTCCTTACTCCACATATTATGCAAAAATACTTACGTTTGATATAATAATTTTGGTAGCTTTTCTTTTGTGAGCATTATCGTAATGGTATTACATTTAAAATTAATTTATCAAACATATAATGTTCACGATGATATTTTAGTTGTGCATTTTTGTCATATTAATAAAATCTATATGTATTTTGAGGATATAGATAACTTTTACTCCATCCGTTTCAATTTATTAGTCCGTGCAAAAAATAATGATCTCTTTCTTTATTTGAAACAATTTACCTTTACGTAATGATTTATAGTCACACAAAATATATGTGTCTCATTTTACACCACAAGTTCAAAAGTCTTTTCTCTTTTCTTAAACTTTGTGCTCAGTCAAATGAGTTCACATAAATTGAAAACGAGAGAGTACTACTTCTAAAAAGAAGTCTTTCGGTCATATCAGATATGTATCTATCAGCAGAAGACATAAAAAACTTTCAACGTTACTTTTTGTTTAATTTTGTGTGGATATAGTTTTAAGTCGAGCGATATGAACACTAAAGAAGTCATTAGACCACCCTAACTTGTTTGAGATTGAAATATTATTGTTATTATATTAATAAAAGAAATTTGGTTTGAAAAATATGGTTATGCTTGAGGTTTGATTTGGTCTGTTTGGAAAGTTCAATGCATGATAAATAACGATGTAGATAGTTAAACATCGTTTTCAACTGTAGACGCGAGGGAAGCGTAGCAAGTTAGCATTAAAATTATATGATATGATTCAATCAATTGTATTAAGTTTGAATAAATCGAGTCAGCTGTATAAATCATCTACAGATATTACATTGTAGTATTTGGAAACATTTCAATTTCGTTTAGGACGCCGTGGAACATAATCGTTCTTTTCAAAATGAGTAAAAAGAGATGTTAACTGGGCATTTGGACATAAAGAATTATAAAATTCCCAAAAAAGTGAAAAAAAAATTCAAGTGAAAATGATGTTTGGAAATTGAAGTTATTTTTGAATATGAATATTATTTTTGGTTGTTTTTGAAGTTTTGTTAGTGATTTAAATGAAAAATTTTAAAAATAATTTTTTGGAGTTTTTTAATATTTTAAAAAATTTTAAAATTCATCTTTAAGTGAAAATTAAAAATTTTATGGCTAAATTTTGATTTCGGGAAAAAGTAAAAAGATTTCGAAAAAAATGAACATTTTTTTATGTCCAAACGGATTCTAAATATACTCTTTATCTGATCTGAAAGTATTGATTGTGGGGAGGGAATGCTGTGTGGGTTGGTGTGCAATCGCAATAATTTGCATTATCTGAATTACTTTTCCCAATACAGAACTCCTTAATCTAAATAATAATAAAAAAACATTTTGTCGGTTCCAACTTCCCACGTTGTTGAATCTTTGACGCCGATGGCCTTTCTTGACCATTACTTTTCGGAGTATTCTTTTGCTTTTCCTTTATTTCCTCGGCGAAAAGAGTACTCCCGTCGTCCTTTTACGTGATCTTTTCTTTAAATAAAACATTATTGATTTCTCGGTTTATCCTAATAAATTATTTATATTTACACAAGTATTATGATATAATTAATATTATGTCATGTTTAAAAATTACAAGTTTCAGTTTTATTTTTTTTCTCGTAAATTTCATGTTGAATCAAACATATCACGTAAAATGAACGGGAGAAATTCAAAAATAGTCAGATTTACAAGTGATCGTTTAAAAATAGCCACAGTTTGAAAAGTAATCGAAATTTAATCATTTTTCATGTAAAGATAAATCTGAACAAAAACACTGTTCAAAATCCGGAAAATACTCCAGCATAATATAATAGAATTTCATTATAATATACCGATTGTAACAAACCTGAAATTCCTCACTATATAATAAGAATGGGATCACTAGTTACAACCTTGAGATACCAATTGCAACACTCAAATTACTATAATAGAAACTAAGTACCTAAGAATAGAGATAAGAATGGGAATGAGAAGCACAATTCAAAGAAAGGGGATGAGGTACAAATTCAGAAGAGGAGATGAGTACAGTCTTGAGCCGAAGCTTCAACATAATTCGTATCTCCCTTTTGCAGCACCGGATTCTCCATTTAATAGCTCGACTGTTCTCCCTTTTCCTGGGTCCCATACAAAGTTTTCTAATATATCAAACAAGCCTTTTACCTTAGTCTCTTGGCCAATCTCGTTTATAACACCGGGAAGTTCATACACATATGCTCCAATCTTCAGTATATTATGCTGGAAATCTTCACGTGTTGGAGTTGGAAGTTTATATACAGGTGTACCGATCTCCAGTATATTATGCTTAAACTTTCTGTGTATAAAATAATGGTTATTTTTCATTAACTTTACAAATGCTGATTATTTTTAAATGATCAGTCTGAAAACTAGTTAGCTCGTGCTATTTTTGCAAAATGAATAGGATGGAGCACTTCTTTTGGTTCTTTTTCATTTTTTAACTTTCACATTCCTCTTATTGCCTTATCTGTTCTCATTTACCTTCTCTTTTTATTTTCTTTGGCTTGTTTCTCATATTAGGAGTACTAAATTCGTTAGGAAACTAATTAAAAGTATGTAAATGTGCTATCTATTGCATACTTGAAGGAGATGACAACAACTAGATGTTTCGGTAAAAACGATCATTTCAAGGATGGGAATTGGATACTCTGTTTATTTGTTTCCTCTTTCAGTAACAATATTCTCATATACACCGAAATCTTAACACGCAGCAAAGTAGCCTTATAAAAAATTCGGACGCAAACTAAACTTCGCCACACAAATATTTACTTTTTTTCTTGTGTGTACAAGCGTCTTCAAACCCCACTAGCTTGTGGACTTCAATGTTTAGAAAGTAGTGTTAAGGTCATATTAGGAAGGGCTAGGTTGATAAGATATAATTTAACTAATGCAGTTAAAGGTTTGAAGATGAGTTCGAAATTTTAATATTTTCGAATTATTGAATTTTAAATTAATAATTTATTCGTATTAAATAAATTTTTTAAGGATAAATATATTATTAAATCAAAACTATTGAGTTCGGCCAATATTTGATGTGACTTTTACTCAACTTCTTAGTTAAAAGGGAAAAAGTACTGATATATCCCTCTATTTTTGTTAATAGTTTAAAAATGTCCCCCGTCATACTCTCAGCAATTAAAGACGTACTGTTACCAAATCTGATTAAATTACCCCTTTTTGAACGGATGTCCAACGTGTCAATTAAAAAGCCACATGGAAAATCACGTTGGAAAGTCACCTTCATATTAATGTATTCTTCTTCCTAAAACCTCCATACCTGTAACATCTAGGGTTTAGTTAAAAAATACAAAATTTATGCTCTCTTCTCTCCCCGTCTGCTTGCTTTTGGTTCCTGTAAAATGTCGCAAAGAACTTCTTCGTCTCATACTAAATGCCACTGCGGTATGTAGCCAGCCGGATAACTTTCACAATTGTTTCTAATCCTGAAAGGAAGTTCTATATGTACCCTAAGCCTAAGGTTTGTTGTTGATGTTGTAAAGTTTAAATTTTGTATGAAATAAGCTTCTAGTAAAGTCTTAAGTGCGATTTCATACTATTGACAGATTTATTCATGTGTGTATTGATCTCACCCTAACTCACTTTATAAATATAGGTAGTGAGGCGGTCGATGCAATAATAAAAACTCAACGCAAGTCGGGGTCGAATCCACAAGGAGTTAGCTTTGGGATTAGGTATATACCTAGTGTGAATGTATGATATGCCCTAGATCACACTTCCACATTCTCCATTGTTATTTCTATTTCTACTTTAAGCTATTGATTGCAATTGTAAAACCAGGAGAAAATATTTTTGTTTTGGTTGTTTTTCATATTATAAAAGGTATAGGGTTGCGACTTCCGCCTAGTTGGTTACCTAACGGATTTAGAGCTTTAGAGCATGTTTGGTTGATCGAGATACAATATAACAATCACACTCAGTTACTCACTCTATACCTCTCGGTAGTTTGAGTAATTTTGCCCGATTTGGATTTCTCAAGTCCAAATGGGTATTTTACAAAGCAAGTTATAAATTCTAGTCGGGTCTTACTATCTCTAGGTTCGGCCCTTTAATTGGGGCTATCAATTCTTGAGTTCACCCCCTTCCTAGTTAGCTAAGTTATCCTAGACTTGGTCTCTCTTTCTCAAGTAGAGACTAAGTCAAATAGGCATGAATCAATGTTTGCAACCATTAATTCTAGAATTCAAGCAAGAACATGATTAAACATCATATACCTAATCATAAATAAGCCCTAAATCAATAAACCATTAAGTACCCATACTAGGGTTGGGTCACAACTTGTCACGACCCATTTTACCCCTCCGAAAGGTATCGTGACGGCACCTAGTCTCTACGACTAGATAAGCCTATTATTGTGGAAAATGAAAGAAACATAAAGATAAAAGCCAAAACAATATAACTTAATAAGAAAGGATAGTGCCACTCGGCGTATACAATAACATCACTCCCGAAACTTGGAATGTCGCTAATCACAAGTTTCTATAAGTCTATATAGCTCTATATAAAATGTCTGAAGAAAACAAGGAAAATCTCTACGGGGAGGGGGGGGGGG
>ML309595.1:0-62022 GCA_005239505.1 Nicotiana paniculata
ACCCCTGGCGTTTGGGCTCTAACGCCCCCCTAACGCCGGGGGGGCCAGGCGTTTGGGCTCTAATGCCCCCCTAACGCCAGGGGGAAGGCGTTTGGGCTCTAACGCCCCCCTAACACCAGGGGGGCCAGGCTTCATGGGGAAAAAGCCCGGCTATCGCCCGGGCATCTCCTTTTGCGTATTTTTGACGTATTTGCATCCCTTTAGCTCCGTTTCCATTTCCAATTCACCTACACATGAAATAAACTCCATTAAGCACATAACAAGTGTAATNATATGTAGCTTGGTGTCAAAATTGTCAACAAGAAAGTGTGAGCATCAGAGACCTGGTGGTTTGCTCAGTTAGAGATTCCTGAGTGAAAGTGGGAGTGCATCACTATAGATTTTGTTGTTGGACTCAGAGGAAGTTCGACGTGGTATGGGTTATTTTGGACAGGCTGACCAAGTCAACGCATTTTCCTGTGGTAGTTACCTATTCTTCAGAGTGGTTAGCTGAGATCTACATCCGCAAGATCGTCCGTATTCATGGTGTGCCCGTGTCTATCATTTCTGATCGAGGCACATAGTTTACCTCGCACTTTTGGAGAGTTGTACAGTGTGAGCTGGGCACCCAGGTTGAGTTGAGCACAACATTTCATCCTCAAACGGACGGACAGTCCGAGCGCACTATTCAGATATTGGAGGATATGATTCGCGCTTGTGTTATAGACTTCGAAGATTTATGGGATCAGTTCTTGACACTTGCAGAGTTTGCCTACAACAACAGCTACCAGTCGAGCATTCGGATGGCTCCCTATGAGGCATTATACGGGAGGCGGTGTCGATCGCCAATTGGATGGTTTGAGTCGGGGGAGGTGCGGTTTTTGGGTACAGACTTGTACAGGATGTCTTGGATAACGTTAATATTATTCAGGATCGACTTCGCACAGCTTATTCCACGAAGAAGAGTATGCCGACCGTTGAGTTCGTGATGTTTCATTCATGGTCGGAGAGAGAGTATTGCTTCGGGTTTCACCCATGAAGGGTGTGATGAGGTTCGAAAAGAAGTTCAAGTTGAGACCTAGGTACATCGGACCCTTTGAGATACTAGATAGAGTGGGTGTGGTGGCTTACAGGATCACATTTCCACCTAGTTTATCCGTAGTCCATCCGGTGTTCCATGTGTCCATGCTCCGGAAGTATTACGGTGATCCGTCCTATGTGTTAGATTTCAGCTAAGTTCGATTTGACAAGAATTTGACTTATGAGGAGGAGCCAGTGGCTATTCTAGCCCGGCAGGTTGGACAGTTGAGTTCTAAGAGTTATCATTAAATTCGAGTGCAGTGGAGAGGTCAGCCAGTCGAGGCAACTACTTTGGAGTCCGATTCAGACATGTGGAGTAGATATCCACACCTTTTCACCAGTCCAGGTACTTTTCTATGTCCGTTCGAGGACGAATGGTTATTTCAGAGGTGGAGAATGTGATGACCCGATAGGTCATCTAGAGTTTTAAACCTTAAATTTTTTTTTCAAAGCCTCTGTTAGCTCCTTTAAGCCTTCTTTGATTTAATTGCGCAACCCGGGTGGTTTTCTGGTAGGCTTTATGTTAAAAAATGATAAAGTAAGAAATTTTTCCTATAAAATCTATTTGAGTTAACTTCGATCAACGTTTTAAGCAAACAGACCCGGATTCGTGTTTTGACGGTCCCGGTGGGTTCGTATCGTGATTTGGGACTTGGGCGTAAGCTCGGAATCGAATTCGGAGGTCCCTAGCTCGAGTATCACTTTTTGTCAAAAATTGAAAGTTTAAAGGTTTAATGATTTTAAAGAATTGACCAATGTTTGACTTTACTGATATCGGGTCCGTATTTTGGTTCTGGAACCAGGTATAGGCCCATTACGACAAATTTGGTGAGAAACGGAGTTGGTTTAACGTGATTCAGACGTCCGATTGTTAAAACAGAAGTTCATAAGTTTTCTTGAATACTTCATTTGATTTGGTGTCCTATTTATAGTTCGAGGTGATATTTTGGCGATTTGATCATGTGAGCAAGTTCGTATGATACTTTTGGATTTGTATGCATGTTTGGTTTGTTCGGATAGTCCACAGAGTGATTTTTACAGAGTGATTTTAAACTTAATTAAAATGCTGGAGCATCAGGTCTGTAGATCTCGCATTTGTGAGGACTTGATCGCAAATGCGAGCCTCGCAAATGCGAAGCCAGGCTCGCATTTGCAAAGAGAGAGGGGGCTAGGTCAGCTTCGCTTTTGCGAAGAGAAGTCCACAAATGCGATAGGGGCAGGGTTCGCATTTGCAGGAAAATTGTTGCATTTGTGATGACATTAGGCTCAAAGGTTTTTCGCATGTGTAAAAAATTGATCGCAATTGCGAACTTTGTGTCGCAATTAATATAATTGAAGTTGCGTAAAAGAAGGGGAAAACGAGATTTTGTTCATTCTTTTAAATTTTTAAAACTAATAAACCCTAGAGGCAACTATTCCAAGAACGTTTCTTCCCCAATTCATTGGTAAGTGATTCTAACCTATTTTATTGAAATCTTACATTACATGTCATAATGTTTCAACCTAAAATCTAGGATTTTCATGGTAGAAATTGGGGGTTTGGGCAGAATTAGGGATTTTTGTAAAACTGGAATTTAGACCTCAAATTGAGGTTGGATTTAAAAATAAATTACATAACCGGGATCGGGGTTGAATGGGTAATCCGATTTTGGTCCGAATTTCTAGTTTAGAATAAGCGGCCCGGGGATCAATTTTTGACTTTTTGGGAAAAAGTGTGGGAATTCTAAACTTATGTCTTGTAGTTGATTTCTTTAGCAATATCTAATATTATTGAGTCAATTTTGGTTAGATACGAGTGGTTAGAAGGTGAATTCTAAGGGAAAGTCCCTGGTAGAGCTCTAAGTTGACTGCGGAGTGAGGTAAGTGTTGAGTTTAACCTTGACTTGAGGGAATTAGGAACCCTTGAATTATGTGCTATGTGAATTTCATGAGTTGCGGCGTATAATCAAGGTGACGAGTACTTATACACCGCTGAATTACTTGTTTCCCTGATTTTTCGTTTTTTCTTAATTATCTCCTTCCCTGCTTTAACTGTTACGTGCCCTAAATGTCTTCCATGATTTAATTTCTACTTGTTAATCATTGTTTCTCCTGTTAAAAATGTTAGACCTCTTCATGTTTTCATGACATGCTGCTATTTACCTTAATTGACGTACTTGCACCTTCTATTTGTCATTTACTGGACTGGTTTTGCCGGTAGTATTTCATACGTGAATTTCCAAGTTGGTACAAGGTTTCCATACTGTTTCAGCTTTATATTCATCTATTTTGGTGGTTATTGTGATTTGGATTATGAAATTTATTGTACATAGTGATTAATTGTACCGATATGGTAGGATCAGGTTACACGCTGCAACAGGTGAAATAAGGGTGGATTGATGCAGAGGAATAAGGGTGAATTTGTACTGATATGGTGAGATCGGATTTCACGCCGCAACAGGTGAAATAAGGGTGGATTTATGCGGTGAAATAAGGGTGAATTGTAAAACTGATTTTTTATATGGTGGGATTAGGTTGCGCACCGTAACATATATATTTATTTATGATTGTTGATATTTCTACTGTAGAATAAGGGAGGATTGTGTTGTACGGTGGGATCGGGTTGCATGACGCAACAATCTATGTGTTTCTATTTTCCTTGAGCAGTATTGATTTTTGATATTTCACTCGAAACTTTAAGGATTTGTAATTTTGATAGTCACTGGCTTATTTCTTGAGACTGTAGATATTATCTTCAATTGACAGTCCTATTATATTTTGCATTTCCTTTTTCTATTTTTATTACATACTGCTGTCACGACCCAAAAACAACAGTCGTGATGGCGCCTATCGTGGAACTAGGCAAGCCACAACTCAATATTTCCAACACAATAAAAAAAATTTAGAAATAACAGCGGAACAATTTAACATTAAAGAAAAACCTTTTTTTAAAATAGAATTTATCCAAAACACGATACAATCCATCCCAAAATCGGGGTGTCACTGAGTACATGAGCGTCTAAAACCAGAATCTAGTCTAAAACAGTATCTAGAGGATAAAAGTTGAAAGTACATATAGGATAAGTGTCACGACCCAAACCGAAGGGCCGCGATGGGCACCCGGTGCCTTACTCAACCGAGTACCAACGTGACATATCTTTCTTATCGTACTATCATGGTAACTGGGCCAACATGGACACAACTCACAATGCATAACTATAAGTGGGAAACCACTGTATCAATGAACCATCTTTCTTAAAACATGAATACATATGGGCCGACAAGGCCTCTGACATACTGTACAAAATGAACCTCTGTCTACAAAGCCTCTAAGAGTATTTGACCTCAAATGTGACAGGGTACCGGCCTACCCTTAAGTCTGTAGAAAAATTCTGACACGATGACTCATAGACTCAGCTGCACTCCGAATGAAATGGAGTCTTACCGATCATTCGTTGAATGCTTACCTCGTCTACTATAAGGGATCGTCAAACTGATTGTCTATACCTGCAGGCGTGAATACAGCATCCCCAACAAAAGGACGTCAGTATGAATAATGTACCGAGTATGTAAGACACATAAATAAGTATATAAAAGTCATGGAAGAAACATGGAGTAAATGACTCAACCTGTAAGTCTGGAGAACTCTGTAAATCATGAAATACTTTTAGTGTCATGCATATGTGTATGAATTTCATGTCGTGCATAGGTACATATGTTCATAACATCATCAAGCCTCTGAAGGTATCCCATCATATCATCTCGGCCATTGTGGGAAAAATCATCAACGTATACCAGCTGATCAGGTGGTGGTGCATATATAACGCCGTAACCTTTTCCCATATCCCATATATATATAATATAAATATATACGCATATATAACGCCATCTGGTCATGGTTCAATGTACATGTATAAATGAATGCAATGTATGAGAAGTACGTCCATAAAATCTCTTGGAATGTCATAAGACCATTATGCCTTCGAGTAATATCATGAAATAAACTTTTTCAACTTACGTATTTTTCTGAGACCCATGAACAGAAGATGCAATAATAAGACACATGGGAATTCAAGAACATAGGCACCTCTAATACTTCTATGAATAGAGTCATTTATGGAAGTTGCACATTTGCTCGTTTCGTTTGTGTCGTATAGATCATGTCAAAAAGAAAAAAGGGATAGACTTAACATACCTGAACCAATTCTCTTGAAAATCCCTCCAACACACGTTGATTGCAACAAAACATGTAACGGCGGATCGAAATAGGGAACAACAAAATTCAATCACAAAAATAGCACAAACCAGATGCCGACCAAGTTCTCCATCGTGTGTTGTTTTATATTATAGTAGGAAGATGTTATGTACTCTTTTGATATATTCTAATGTGTCTTTGTAATGTAAAGAACACTATATTTGGATCACTTGAAAATCTGAAAGACAAAATGAAGCAAAATGGTCACAATTTCTAAGTATATTGCAACACGTAATGAAGAAATGTGTTTGAATAGGTGTGGACCCACTTCATGTGGTGGCTTAGACACATAACATTAATTTTCCACCTTTCAATTGAGTTAAGAGTCATTGTGTTGTGGCTTTGTGGGTTTCCACGTTAAGGGGTTAGTCCTTATCCAATATTATTCACTTAATTCCTTAATTAATTTGTTAATCCCCGCTAACCAACTTACCCAATTATCCACATAATTAGAAATTATCTCAAATTACTTAAAATACTACTCACTTTTAACATACTTTGTACACCTTATTATCATGGTCATGTGGTACCTTATATGGCACTAGTCCATAAATACCGGGTATTATAGATCGGACCGTATTTTATCTCAAAAGGAAAACTTTCGATGAAACTCATTTTCTTCGATTCTCTTACCCACTCACCTTCACGAATTTACTTATTACTTGTTTGAAATAACATAATACTTATAATCTCCAAATAATCTTGTCCTTGAACTGATGTCAATTATCTTACGACAAATTCAATGTACAATACAACAGGGTGCAACATCGTCGTAATATAATACTGCAGAGCGTAACATCATCGTGATATAATACTGCGGAGCATAACATCGACGTAATACTGCAAGACGTAACATCATCGTAATATAATATTGTGAGGCATAACATCATCGTAATATAATACTGCGAGGCATAACATCATTCCCCCCTTTGGAACATTCGTCCTCGAATGTTGACTGATGCACTTATCATTCTCATAACCCATAGCTCTTGCGAATATTTTAATATTCTCCTTTCCATTTAGGAAACTTTTCTTTGAATAAATCCAAAGGCTAGGGCATTCCCCCTTTAAGCCTCTTTCTCAACCATGACTTATAGTCGGAATCCTTCTAATCTTGTAATTGTTGCTACCTTCTATCATGCAGTCTGTACAACTCTAACTTTGTATGTGCGCCTATGCGACTCTTCTCTCCTCTTTCCTCCAGCTTTTAGCCAATCTCTAGGCCTCACTTTATGAACATATACAAAATTATTTCATGTTGTCCCTCTGGGCGTCTGTAGGTATACTACATCTAAGTAGGCCATACTATACCATAACTCTTACTTCGATTTATCATTACTGAGGTCTGCTACCAAACTCTAGGTTACTCACGTTGTTTATCCTATATGTATAAATCTAAGTCCTTTAACGCTTCTTCATTACTATTCATCTTAAGACTAATGGCCTAATCTCATCTCGTACTGTAACTTTTATCCATCCATTGTTGATTCACCTCATTGCTGATCTACAATCTTCCATTAATAAGTTGAAACTTCTTACGTAATACATTTCCACTAGGGCTTACTTTGCATCGTGGAATGTTAGAAGTGATTTTTCTGATCCACCTAGGGGTGTATTGTACTTCCATAATCCTATTTCATATCATAGTCATCCCAATTTGATTCTCCTTACGTGAGTATTTTACTCCTGTACAATTCATGAAATCCCCCTCTTCTTTTTTTTTCTTCAAATCATTACTCAATTGAAGGCCCAAACGTCATCCTTTATTTATCACAATTACACCCTCATTCCACTACCAGGGCAGTATTCCATTTCTTCTAAATTCTATTAGTCTTAGACTCCTTTGATTTCATTCACGCTATACTAAACTTTCTATAACTTAAATAAACCATTAGCTTTCTTGTTTTCATGGTCTTAATCCCGAGGACCTATCCATTCTTGTCACCTTCCACTCGCCCTTTCTTATCCTTACTCCTGTCTTCCTAAAATCTTATCGCTTTACCATAATTTAGCTTGCGACCTACACATATCTATTTATATTACTCACAACCTTCCTTCAACTTGCTTACACCATAGATTTCTTTGTGTTATTCTGGAACGTCAAGTGAGATGTCACCTAACTCTTTTTACTTTCTTGACTAGGCTTCTCGGTACCTAGAAACCATAGGTTGGAAGATACGCCACTGACGATGCCGCTATCATTCCTGGATACTGAATCCCAATACTTCTAGTCTTCTATCCAACGTATGGATTATTCACAACCTTCTGCATTTGAGTATCTCGTACATTGTTCACCTTTACCTTACTTACCTTAAAATCTCGTATCACATCTTCTATCTCTCTCATGACCTCCCTCCCATATAGGTGTAGTTCACATCCATAACTTGAAGCTCTATTATAATACTTTCACCTCTGGTGCATACACAATCCGGTGGGAGCTTCATACTGACTTCTTATGAGGTTGGTACTCTTTTAACTGGCTTTATCGTAGAGCAGTTATAGAATATGGCTACTGTACTATCTCTCTTGTACCTTAGATATTAAGAGCAATCCTGCAATGTTCTCAATCACGATTTTCTATAATTTTCTAGGTCCAATAATCAGACTCTCGATATACTTGGTTGACGCAACTCTTTAATTTCCTCTTCCTCTGATCAAACTTTATGTAGGCTTAAGTTGTCTTTCAATATGCGGCTCATGGTATTAGTTATTACTTTAGTCTTTCATGGACGCTATGGAATATCCGTGATACCATCATCTAACAGTTCAATTCTTGGTCTATGACTTGGACTCAATTCTTTCCTTTTAACTTATACCGGAGTCTTCTACGGCTATATGATTGTCAATATATATGCTGCATGGATAATACTCCATAATCTTAAGTGCGTTCATAATGTAACTAACTCTGGATCATTGATCGAATAATTCCTTCCATTCCTCTCAGCTTCCTTTAAACGTAAGCTATTACTTTTCCTGGTCTTTCTGCCTCCTTGTTGCATGCCTACTTAGCTTATCTTAGTTCCCATGTATGATGGAATTTTTATGCAACTTCATATGATCTCGAGTATTACTTTTGATTTTACTTCCCGTTCATTAGCCATGGTAGGTGCCACTTTCTTATGGAGTGCATACAATGTTGTTGTGAGACTATTGTTACAAGACCATTTCCTTTTTAGGTCACTGTGTTTAGGTTGCAGCCTTCTTCTTTATTTTCTCAGCTAGTCTTTCATTTTAATACTTAGGGAGGAACCCCTGACTCTTGTAAATCTATGAGCTTATTACATCGTATACTCGACAAAATTTTTGATGTCCTTCCTCGCCTATAATTATCCGTGGTTACTTACCTTCATGCCCTTGTGCTTGTAAGGTTGCTTCTGAACTTGATATTTTGACAATCTTCCCATTGGCGCTCTCTTTTATTTTCGTAACACTCATATGGTACCTTTAATTACCCCGATTCGTATCTGAATATTTCTCAAGTATTACAATGTCATAACTGCGGGGCCTCGTACCCTTTTTCATCTTGCTTCTTTTACTTGTTGAAACTTGTATCTATCTTTTGAATCTCTCATTGCCTTTCACCATAGGGGTGGATAGATATTTCTTCCTTGAGGCTCCTTATCAAAAGGCTTACACGTCTTAGTACACACATGATCTACTGAAGACCTTACATTTACTCATCATAACCATCATGAAAAATCGAGTTCCTGTGACTCAACTCTTCCACAGCCGCATTCAATCCCTTACCAACCGTCTTTCTAGATATAGGAATCGTCGTATTATGAATAAGATAGAGTTTAGGAAATTGAGTTCTTACAATTGAGCTCTACCACACGACCTAGAGTAAGAAGAAAGAGTGACAGTCCTAAATGCCTTGTAGACTCTTGCTTATAAGTGAGGTGCACAATACACCCATAAACAAGACTCTACTAGACACGACTTGTAGACTCCCTAGGACAGAACTGCTCTGATACCACATTTGTAACGACCAAAATGGAAGGGCCACGACGGGCACCCGGTTCCTTACTCAATCGAGTACCAACGTAACATATCTTTATTATCGTACTATCATTGGTAACTGGGTCAACATGACCACAACTCGTAATGCATAACTATAAATGGGAAAGCACTGTATCAATGAACCATCTTTCTTAAAACATGAATACATATGGGCCGTCAAGGCCTCTGACATACTATACAAAATGAACCTCTGTCTTCAAAGCCTCTAAGTGTATTTGACCTCAAATGGGACAGGGTACCGACCTACCCATAAGTCTGTAGCAAAATTCTGACACGATGACTCATAGACTCAGTTGCACTCCGAATGAGGTGGAGTCTTACCGATCCTTCGCTAAATGCTAACCTCGTCCACTATGAGGGCTCGTCAAACCGATTGTCTATACCTGCAGGCATGAATGCAGCGTCCCCAACAAAAGGATGTCAGTATGAATAATGTATCGAGTATGTAAGACACATAATAAGTATATGAAAGACATGGAAGAAACATGGATTAAATGACTCAACCTGTAAGTCTGGATAACTCTGTAAATCATGAAATACTTTTAGTGTCATGCATATGAGTTGAATGTCATGTCGTGCATAGGTACATGTGCTCATAACATCATCAAGCCTCTGAAGGCATCCCATCATATCATCTCGGCCACTGTGGGTAAAATCATCAATGTGTACCAGCTGATCAGGTGGTGGTGCGTATATAACGTCGTAACCTTTTCCCATATCCCATATACATATAATATACATATATATGCATATATAATGTCATCTGGTCATAGGTCAATGTACTTGTATAAATGAATGCAATGCATGAGAAATACGTCAATAAAATCTCTCTAAATTTCATAAGATCATTATGCCTTTGATTATTATCATGAAATAAATTATTTCACCTTACGTATTTTTCTGAGACCCATGAATAGAAGATTTAGTATTAAGACACATGGGAATTCAAGAACATAGGCATCTCTAATACTTCTATGAATAAAGTCATTTATGAAAGTTGTGCATTTGCTCGTTTCGTTTGTGTCACATAGATCATGACAAAAGGAAAGAAGGGATAGCCTTAACATACCTGAACCGATTTTCTTGACAATCCCTCCAACACACGTTGATTGTGACAAAACATGTAACGGCAGATCGAAATAGGGAACGACCAAATTCAATCACAATAATAGCACAAACCAGATGCCTACCAAGTGGTCCATCGTGTGTAATTTGATATTGTAGTAGGAAGATGTTATGTATTCTTTTGATATATTCTAATGTGTCTTTGTAATGGAAAGAGCACTATATTTGGATCACATAAAAATCTGAAAGACAAAATGAAGCAAAATGGTCACAATTTCTAAGTATATTGTAACACGTAATGAAGAAATGTGTTTGAATAGGTGTGGACCCACTTCATGTGGTGGCTTAGCCACATAACATTAATTTTCCACCTTTCAATTTGAGTTAAGAGTCATTGTGTTGTGACTTTGTGGGCTGCCACGATAAAGGGGTTAGTCCTTATCCAATATTATCCACTTAATTCCTTAATTAATTTGTTAATCCTCCATTAACCAATAATTACCTAATTATCCACTTAATTAAGAATTATCTCAAATTGCTTAAAATACTACTCACTTTTAACACACTTTATACACCTTACTATCATGGTCATGTGGTACCTTATATGGCACTAGTCCATAAATACCGGGTATTATAGCTCGGACCGTATTTTGTCTCGAAATGACAACTTTCAACGAAACCCATTTTCTTCTATTCGCTTACCCTCTCACCTTCATGAATTTACTTATTACTTGTTTGAAATAACATAATGTCACGCCCTCTTTTTCTCACAAAATCGGGTTTTGATATTTTTGGGACAACTCCTTTTGAGAGGGTAAGGAAAAGGAATTGGTTTAGAGTCACCACCTAACGGACTAAGGTGCGTTAGGGCACCTAAATAAGATAACTCATGTTATACCGGTTTACATCACCAGAGATCGGTTAAGGGCTCAAATTACCTTGGGGGGAAGGTGTTAGGCACCATTCGAGGTCAACAAAAATGGGTCTCGGCCGAACTTAAATTAAGCAAATTAGTCTAAGGAAAATAAAACTAATTAATAGGGATGGGGTCCTAAGTTTTTTAGCATATAGGATCACCCCGTGGAATACTTTGTAACTCCCTCAAGTCGGGGCGTTACTCATGGTAGTGACGGCGCTAGGGTTTGACAGAGAGAAGTGAAGGTTCGAGAGAATATAGAGACGGCGGGGCTGGGATAATGAGGTTTAGGGTTTGGGATGGGTAGGTTAATAAAAAAGAGGGCAGTGATGTGATTTAAAATGGGTTGGGTTGGGTATCTAAGCGGGTTACTGGCCGAATAATTACAGGGGCCGTTTGGATTGGGCTTTGAGGGGTAGAGACTGGGTAGTGTTTTAGGTAAATGGGCTAAGGGGGTTGGTTGTTTAGGTCCGAAATTAGTGAACTTAGGGCTATATTTTAAATACCCAATTTAATTAATAAAATAATTTGTAAAATGATAAATAAAATAGTAAAAAATATTATTTGTACATAAAAATTATTAACAACAATTATTTATCACTATCAAACATAAAAATTTATTTTTGCATAAATGAAGTAATCATAAGTATATAAGGGTTATTATTACAAAATATACAATTTTAGCCTAAAGATGAAAATATAATTATAATAAATACATCAAAAATATTTAAAGCTTAATATGGGTATAAATGATGAGGTTAGATGATAAAATCATCATAAAAATTATTTGTGATGCAATTAATGATTATTTAAATGATAAAATATGGGAATAATTTGATTTAAAAATCTTTAAAAATTATGAAAAAATTAGGAAAATACTTTATGATGCTCATGCACTATTTTGAAAGTATACATGTATTTTTTGAAATATATGAGGGAAAAATTGGGTATCAACACACGTACTTATAATCTCCAAATGATCTTGTCCTTGAACTGATGTCAATTATCTTACGACAAATCCAACGTATAATACTACAGGGTGTACATCGTCGTAATATAATAATGCAGAGCCTAACATCATCATAATATAATATTGTGGAGCATAACATCAACGTAATACTGCAAGACATAACATCATCGTAATATAATACTGTGAGGCATAATATCATCGTAATATATACTGCGGGGTATAACAATAAGGAAGGGAAATCAAGGCCCGCGAACGCCATGCAGCTACCTCGATAGTCCCCAAACTCTGATGCTTCAATCAGCAGCCGTCGTCGTGACCAGAAACGCTTGAATTTGCACACAAGGTGCAGGGAGTAACGTGAGTACATCCAACTCAGTAAGTAACAAGTTCAAACTTTGGACTGAAGATAGTGACGAACTCAACTAGTAAAGATAAAATGGAAAGAACTGTGCAGAAACGTAGGCATGCTCTTAAATCAAATAAGCAACTCAAAACAGTAAAGTAAAACAGATCAAAATAGGGTACCGAATAACTGTGTTACCTCTACATGCCAATGCACATACGGTAAGTGATGCACCATGCTGTCAGCCTCAAGTGCTCACACTCTCGATATCTCAATCACTCGGTACTATATATGGCTCATACGTCCAAGGGAAGATCCTTCCCGTAATATATACAACACTAACCATAGGTCACCTAGTACCAAGAAAAGGCCAATCCAGCCCTGTGGAGAAGATCCATCTCCAAGTAACAAGCACTTTAGACAAGATCCATGTCCAGGGAAGATCCATCCCTCAATAATATCAATCGCGCTCACTAGGGGTGTGTTGCAGGCTCCGGAGGGACTCCAAAAACCCAATCTCTATCATAACATCAATATAACCGCTGCGTCGTGTAGCTCGATCCCATATCTGTCACTCACAATCGGCTCTCGGCCTCACTCGGTCATCAATCTCTCTAGTCTTACTCATGGGCCCAAAACATCAAGAAACTAGCCCAACACAGTAATATGATGTATCAATGGATAACAACTAAGACTGGTATATGACACGAAATGCATGTATATGACTGAATATGAAATATCAGTAAATGCGGTAGAATGACAGCAAGAAAACGGCCACTATAGGTCTCAACAGTACCATCATACATCCTAAACATTATATCTAGCATGATTGAAAGCTCAATTACTTTATCACGTGATAAAAACATGGATATCATCGAGATATTATCACTACACAGTGCCATAGAATCAACCAGGTCACAATCCTCACGGTGCACGCCTGCACGCTCGTCACCTATCATGTGCGGCACCTCAATACAATCATATAATACATATTTCGTGGTATCGAACCCTCATAAAGTTTGAAAGCGTTACTTACCTCAATTGCGCAAAATCCTACTCCAAAATGCCTTTGCCTCTCAAATCAGTCTCTAAATACCCCGAATCTAGCCACAAGCAGTACGAGGTAATCAATATAGGTTAAAGGAACCAATTCCACAAAGAAAACATGAACTTCTACCCAAAAATACGAAATTGGCTCGAATCCATCCCCCGGGCTCACGTCTTCAAATCCGACAAAAGTCACAAAACCCGAAAGCCCGTTCACTCACGATCCTAACCATACAAAATTTACTCAACTCCGACAACAGAACCTCATTCAAATCCCCAAAATTCTAACTTAAGAGTTCTTCCTTTTCTTCCCCAATTTCTCGCCCCCAATTCACAAATTAGATGATAAAATTAAAGATGAAATCATGGGATTTAACCAAAACCAAGTAAGAATGACTTACCCCAATCAAATCCAAGAAAATCCCTTCAAAAATCTCCCAAACCCGTGTTCTCTATCTCAAATATGAAAAATGGGTTCAAACCCTCGTTTTTGAAATTAATACCGTCTGCCCAGATTTCCTACTTCGCGAAAATGACCATCCTCTCGCGTTCGATTAGATCAACTCAAACTGCCTCCCAGCTTTACTCTTCGCGAATGCAAAGCTTTGCAAACTCTGACCTTCGCGAACGCGACCCTTACCTTGTGAACGCGTAGACCAAGGACCTGGGGTCCCCAGCTGCCTCACTTCTCTCCGCGAATGCGAAAACACTACCGCGTTCGCAATGCACACGCAGACCACGCGCTCGCGTCCTCTTCTTCACGAACACGAAGAAAAAATTCTTCCCAACTCACATTAACCCTTCACGAACGCGAGGCTCCTCTAGTGAACGCGTAAGAGGAAACCAGAAAAATACACCAGCAGATATCAGCCATTAACCAAAGTCCAAAAATGATCCATTAACCACCCAAAACTTACCAGAGGCGCCCGGGACCTCAACAAAAACATACCATAAAGTCTCAAAACATCCTACAAACTTAGTCGATCCCTCAAATCACCTCAAACAACATCCAAAACAGGAATTACACAAATTCAAGCCTAATGAACTTTGAAATTTCTGAGTTCTACAAACGACCTGAAACCTATCAAATCACATCCGATTAACCTCAAACTTTGCACACAAGTCATAAATGAAACCAAGAACATACTCCATCTTCGGAAAATCCATTCCAACTCCGATATCAAAATTTCCACTACCGGCCAAAATCGCCAAAATTCCAACTATTGCCAATTCAAGCCTAATTCTACTACGGGCCTCCAAATCACATTCGGGATGCGCACCTAAGTCCAAAACCACCTAATGAAATTAAAGAAACCATCAGAATTCAAATCTGAGGTCGTTTACACATAAGTCGACATCCGGTCGACTTTTCCAACTTAAGCTTCCAATTAGAGACTAAGTATCTCAAATCACTCTGAAACTACTCCGGACCCGAACCAACCAACCCGGTAAGACATATAACAAATGTAGAGCATAAAAAGCAGAAAAATAGGAGAACGGAGGTATAACTCTAGAAAGGACCGGCCGGGTTATTACAACTGCGTACAGGTTGAAGTGTGAGTGACCTGCCTTAGCCTCGTCACTACTTTGTCGAGGTTAGGATCAGCACTTAAAGAGTACATGCGGTAGGTTGTACTCATACTACATTCTGCACTTATTGTGTAGATTTTGGAGTCGGTCCCAGCGGTGGTTATTAGCGTGCTCGGATTGGACAACTTTGAGGAGACTTGAGGTACATCTGCTCGGCGTCCACAGCTCCAGAGTTCCCTTTTTATTTTATTTAGTTGTGTATTTTTCTTCAGAAGGTTTTATGTTTTATTCAAACCCTTGTATGTATTATTCTAGTAGCTCGTGTACTTGCGATATTGAGTCCAGGGTTATATCAGATATTTTAGTTATTTTAGCTTCCGCACATTACTTTGAATTATTACAGTTATTTCAATCCTTCTCATTATTTAATTTAGATTGCTGAAAAATGAATAAATTGTTCCAACATTGTCTTGCCTAGAAAGTGAAATGTTAGGCTCTATCATGGTCGTGACATCTTTTAGAACACATCTTTATGTGTTGGGGTGGAGCAATTGTGACATATATCACACATCCAAAAATTCTTCGATGTGAAATATTTGACTTCAGACCAAAAGCCAACCTTAATGGGGAAACATCATGATAACTCGTTGGCCTTATGCGCCCAGGTGTTGCATGTAAAATAGCATGTCCTTAAACTGACAGAGGAATTTTATCCTTATTAGCAATGACCTAGCTATTAATTGGAGGCATTTAATTAACGATTCTGCTAGACCATTTTTGAGTATGAACATGAGCAACCGGATGCTCAACTTTTATTCAAGTAGACATACAATAATAATTAAAGTCTTCCAATATAAATTCACTAGCATTATCAGACGAATTATTTTAATTTCATAATATGAAAATTGTGATCTAAACCTTATTATTTAGGCCAACAATCTCACAAAATTGCGAGCTAACAATAACATACATGTGATTATCTTGTAGATGCGTCTATCAAGACCATATAACATTTAGATGGTCCGCATAGAGGGTGTATGAGCCCAGATATGTCACCTTGTATACGTTCCAGAAATGTTGGGCATTCAATCCAACCTTAGTTATTGATGGTTTAATAATCAATTTTTCTCGAGAACAAACAGCACAAGAGAAATTCTTAAATTGAAGAATCTTCCTGTTCTTTAATGTGTGCCCATTTGAATTCTCTATTGTTTTACGCATCATATTACAACCGGGATGGCCCAACTGGTCATGCTAAATGATAAAACCATTAGAAGCATTAAATATTTTATTTACTATTGCATGTGATTCAACCACACCAATATTTGTGTGGTACAACCCAGAAGAAAATCCGGGTATTTTTTTATGCGCACACTTCTTTCCTACTTTTATTGTAATAATATAAAAGTATTCAATATTTCCTTCATTAGAGGTCTCATCATGGTAGCCTTTTGGTGAATAGCTTTGAAACTCAACAAATTTCTTTAAGACTTACAACAATATCGTACATTATTAATGGCCAATATCATTTCTCCTGGTAATATTAAGGTCGCGATCCCTCAATTAATTTTGTATTGCCATATGTTATATTAACGTAAGCATTTTTCATAACCAAATAAGAGAAAATAAAATCTCATAATAATGTGTGAGTTGTAACACTATCCAGAAGGCATTAATTTTCATTACTTATCTTAGATCCAATTAAAGACTGGAGAATTTATTTTCTTCATAAAATAAAAATATACCATAAGAAACACGAAAAACTAACAACACTATAAGACAACTTAAGTACTACTTGGAAAAAAAATAACTTTAGGAACAAGACAAAAAAATAAAAAATAAAAATAACAACATATTATATTCCCAGTAAAATGACCAACCTTCAGTTTTGATCCCCAAATAAATCTTCAACTTTCAAATGTCTAAGACTATCAAGGTCTTTAAAACTATTATCTTTCAAAGCAATATTTGTTTCGGCATTATCATCATATTTGTTTGAATGTCCTTGCCTCGAATTCACTTCTAAAGTCAACTGAGACTCCACTAGGGCATTAGCAGAAGATGCTCCAACATTATTTGTCTTTCCTTTGATGGAGTTTTGATAAAGCCTAAAAAATGCTCAGACGCATAACAATTCAACTTTTAATGATCTTTCTTTCCACAGTGGTGGCAGTTATTTCATTTGCCTCTTGAAGGATTATTTTGAGAACACATATAGTTTTCCCATTTTCCATGACCACAACGATGACAATTATTATATCGTCTCTTGCCATTTCCACGCCCATGCATATTTATATGGCCACAATAATTATTGTGTTCTTTCAGACTTGTCACGTGTTGCTACTATATTTGCTTCGGGGAATCGAGATGCCCCTATGGGACGGACTTCATGATTCTTCATCAAGAGGGTTATGTTGCTCAGCCACCATAAGGCATGAGATCAACTCAAAATACTTTTTAAAACCACTTTCACGATGTTGCTTCTCTAACACTATATTTGAGGCATGAAAAACCATAAGGGACTTTTTCAACAAATCCTCATCCTTGATAACATCCCATCATAATTTTAATTGGAAAGTTATTCAAAATACAACAGAGTTATACTCACTTACGGTCTTAATATCTTGTAACTTTAAGTGTATCCACTTATATCGAGCCATTGCAATACCTTAGCCTTAAGGTGATCATACATTTCCTTCGGGCCAGTACTTATTTAAGTGGATCTTTCACAGTCCAATATCCAACCTTCAAACCTTCATCCGGATGATGACGAAGGAAAATCATGGCATTCGCTTTGTCCTGGCTCGATGCCTCATTATCGTGAGTAAAGGTGCCACCAAAACCTTTAGCGTTTAAGTGAATCTCAGCATGAAAAAACCCATGATAGGTAAGTGAACATATTTTGTCAATTAAATATTTTTTCTTACTCTTGAACTAAATCCCTCTGATGATATAGCTATAGAGTGGTATCCTGGTGCGGTTAGGGATCTCCCGGGTTAGGTCCGAGTACTCGATTCGACCTACCCCTATATCAAGCGTGTGAGGCGTGACCTAGCCAAGACCCGATGGGAGGCTAAAAACCATGGTGAGTTTCATTTCCGTCATACTTGAATTCTTTTCGGAGAATACCTCTCAATAGTACTCTCACCCTTTTTTGTTTATCCTTTTGTGCTTGTGCAGGTCTAGGAGAGGCCGTTTTGGTGAGGGAAACCCCGCCTGGGGAAGTAGATACCCCAAAACATGTTAAGGAGAAGAAGAGAAAGAGGAAACCACTGACTGAGTCCCCAAAGCCGAAGAAGGCTAAAGTTCAAAATCCTAAGGTCGATTCAGTGGCCTTAACTTCGGAAGTGATAGAGAGTCTTCATGATGAAGGTGAAGAGAAAGATGACTACCCGCTAGTACTTAGGGGAAGATTAAGTGCGACTGCTTCAAAACTTACTGAACCGACGATTGTTGAGCCGAAGGCTTCTGAACCAGAAGTTATTGATGCTGCCCCACCTCGAGCTGAGGAATTCTTGAGGGTGAATCAAACGAAGTCCCTGAGCTGGTCAGCGGCCAAAACATGCCTCGAGCCGAGGAGCACTCGATAGATGAACTCGGGGAGCCCAGCTCTGAAGCATCACCGAGCCCGTCATTCTCTCCAGGGCAGATACGAGATGCCCAAAATATGGAAACTCCCGATGTGGGGGCTTCCCAAGGAGAGAATGACGTGTTCGAGAGATATTTTGCCGGGGTTGAGGAAGCCCCCGAACTTAACGCCTCGTTCATTTTTGAAGAATCCTAGAGGCTCTGTAAACAGGTAGTCTTTTGACTCCACAATCGTGCTTTGAGTTTTGGTTCTTGTTTTTCTTATTTCTTTCATTTTCATTTTTAGGCCATAATGCTCTACAATCAATCCCTTTCTAAGTCTCAAGCTGAGTTGGCCCATTACGAGGAACAGTGTAGGAGGTTCTCATAGGACGCGGATAAGTTTAGAGCTCTTTTCACCAAGAAAGAGGAGGAACTGTATGACCTTCGAGCACGTTTGGAAGAGATATCTCGAGAAGGGGACGATCTCGATGAGAAGGTAATGTAGTTTTGTATGTTTATTTTTGTGCTTGTTAAACTTTAGCATTTAATGCCTTAACTTGATTTTTGCAGCTCAAGCAGAAAAATGACTTGATGCGGGAGGGGATTAGAGTCAAGGATACTAAGATCCTCGGTCTCAAGCTGCGCATGGATGAGGTAGCCTCCGAGAGAGATACTCTCCGAGAGAAGCTGACATTGGTTGAGCATCAACTTCAAGATGCAAGGGTAGAACAGTAAGTATAAGGATCTTCATGCCGAATCAGCCGCCACGCTATCCACAGCCAAGTCTGAAGCTGACGTACTCATATCCTCGTACCGGGAAGATACTGCTACTGCAAATGCTTGATCCAGGAAGCTATCTGAAGAGACCGAGCTTAAGCTGACTCGAGCCCTTGACCATGATCGGTTGGGATCTCGGAGACAGGCTCTCGAGGAAGCACATGCAGGGGGCTTCGATCTTTCTGCTGAGATCGAAAGAGCGAAGGCTTTAGAGGAAGAGTTGGCGATATTTCTTACTTTTGATGAGGCTTCAGCTAGTGGCCGGAGAGCGTCAAGGAAGATGAAGAAGAAGTCCCTGAGGGGGAAGAAACCGCTGATGACCAGGGGGTCGAGGGTCAAACCGTCAAAGGCACTTCTCCTGAAGGGACTCCATCCGGTTAGGTGACCCCGGTGGTATATTAGGCTTTTATTTGTTTCTTTTTTTGTAAGGGCTCCAAGCGTGAGCTTTGTGAATATGTTTCGTGAACCTTTATTACATATGAAAGAATCTTCGCTTTTTCGTCACTTCATGTCTTTTCTTTGCTTTTTTGGAATAAATTTTGATGTTTGTCGATAATCAATCCGATGTGCTGGAATTATAATGTAGAACCCTTAGGTTTTCGTGCTTGATGAATAATTGATAACAGGCGACCTCTTGAGGTATAATCTTTGATCTAAGCTTAAACATCGGGGCCTTTGAGCCCGAGCTCGGATGAGGCCTCGAACACAGTGTGCACTGACCTTTAAGTTCTTTAGATATCAATACTTCGGTTTTAAAACATCCTCCCTTAGGCTTTTTTTTTAATTTGTCCCTTAGGCTCTTTAGATCAGCCCTTAGGGTCTTTTAGGTTGGCCTTTAGGCTCTTACATATTGTCCCTTAGGCTCTTTTTAGATTGTCCCTTAGGCTCATTTTATATTGGGTCGAAACAACCTCTAATATGGCTATAATTATCCCCATTCTGGCTAAAGACTTTTAATGTTTAGTTATGCCTTGGCATGTTTTGTGTTCGTCCGACTCTTCGACGGCTCGAATAGGAACCACGATTATAAGTCGATATGCGACGATAATTGAGTACCTCGTGAGGTTTTCTCGAACGCTGATTTTTCGAAGCCTTTACCTTGTTCAGAGCTGATATTATCGAAGCTCCTTTGCTTATGCCGAGGATATCCTAATTAACCGGGTTTTTTTTAAGTGCTTGGAGGCCTTTAGATTTTATGGCGAATGTCGGACGTCTTCGATCCGCGTTAATTCGGCTGTAGCCTTTTAGTATGATCATAGTCTTTATGTTCGATCATAGCCTTTAGTCCCGGGTGAGATGACCTCGGCCTCTATATCGAGGGTATGCCTTTTTAGGGGTCTTACCAGTTCGAATATATATCCTTGGTCTTAGTATTGGGGTTATGCCCTTTTAAGGTCTTATAAATTTGAGCATGCCTCGTTGAGGTCTTATAGATTTGATGTTTCCTCATTGAGGTCTTAGAGATTTGATGTTGCCTCATTGAGGTCTTTAGACTCGATGTTGCCTAATTGAGGTGTTATATATTCGATGTTGCCTCATTGAGGTCTTATAGATTCGATGTTGCCTCATTGAGGTCTTATAGACTCGATATTGCCTCATTGAGGTCTTATAGATTCGAGGTTGCCTCATTGAGGTTTTATAGATTTGATGTTGCCTCATTGAGGTCTTATGTGCTCGATTCCTTGATGCTTGATAAGTTGACTGTCGATGACAGTCCCCGAGTGTTCCGGAGTATTTGGCCCTTGAGCCGTTTCATGCAAGAATAGTAAACTTCTTTGAGGTACAAAGTGTTTTGATGAACAAGGATGATTCTTCGATTACTTGATACATGCGTACATGTTTTTTCCATTTGTGGGCTCGACTATTCTACACGGACACGGTTCATTTGACCGTTTGGCCGAATACAACATTCTCCTATCGAGGCCCTCTTTGGCATGGTTTCTTTGAAAAGGTAAACTTTGAGCATTCGAGGTTGATTGAGAAGAAGCCTTAAATACTTGATGAGTTTTCCTTAGGTAGCATATAGATGTTGCCTCGTTAAAAACCTTGCCGGTAAAACCCATTTGGGATAAAACCCGATCTAAGGGGAAAAGGGTGCAACGCATGCTTTAAAACCCAAGGTCTTCGAGATGAAGGGTGCTTCGATTCCTCTCAATCGAACACCTACAACAAGTTAGTATGAAATGTAAACGAAAAAATGGGGAAGGTTATACCTTATCAATAATAGCGTTCGAGTATCAACATGTTCCAATTTCTTGGTAGTTGCTCGCTTTCCATGGTGCCAAGTTTGTAGAACCCTTTGCCTACTAATATGAGGACGCGGTACGGTCCTTCCTATCTATGGCCTAGATTCCCTTCATTTGGGTTTCGAGTGTTGAGAGTGACTTTCCTTAGGACTAAGTCCCCAACTCCAAAGTATCGGAGGTTTGTTCACCTGTTATAGTACCTTTCGATCCTTTGTTTTTGGGCGGCCATTCGGACCAGTGCGGCCTCTCAATTTTCATCTAGTAGCTCGAGGGAAAGTCATGGCCTCGTTGTTCGAGTCTTCGGTGGCATGTTGAAATCTGGTGCTCGGTTCCCCGACCTCGACCAGTATCAAAGCCTCAGAACCGTATACCAAAGAGAAAGGGGTCTCTTCTGTGCTTGACTTTGAAGTTGTTCGATATGCCCATAGCACTTCGGGCAACACTTCTCTCCATTTTCCTTTCGCATTTTCTAGCTTCTTCTTCAAGTTTTGAATGATGGTCTTGTTCTTGGACTCGGCTTGACCATTTGCACTAGGGTGGTAAGGTGTCTATAGGATTATTTTGATTTTACGATATTCAAGGAATTTTGTCACCTTGCTGCCAATGAACTGCTTCCCATTATAACATGTGATCTCGGAGGGGATCCCCAATCGACAGATGTGGTCCCAAATGAAGTCAATGAATTCTTTTTCTCTTATTTTCTCGAAGGCCTGTGCTTCCACCCATTTGAAGAAGTAGTCAGTCATAAATAAAATAAATTTGGCTTTACCTGGCACCGTTGGTAGGGGGCCGATGACGTCCATCCCCCATTTCATGAACGGACACAGGGATAAAACTGAGTGTAGTTGTTCACCGGGTTGATGAATAATTGGTGCTAATCTTTGGCACTTATCACATCTTAGAAAGAATTCCTTGGTGTCCTTTTCCATGCTATCCCAATAGTAACCTGATCTGATCACCTTTCAAACTAAAGCATCGGCACCGGAGTGGTTTCCACAAGTGTCGTCATGGACTTCTCGAAGCACATAGTCGGTGTCCCCTGGTCCTAAAGACACTGCTAGAGGCCTGTTGAACGCCCTTCTATATAGTGTTACATTCTCGTCGAGTGAAAATTGGGCTACTTTGGCTCGAAGGGCCCTCGATTCTTTTGGGTCCGTGGGAAGCTTCCCATTTCTCAAATAGTCAATGTATTTGTTCCTCCAGTCCCATGTTAGACTTGTTGAGTTGATCTCGTCATGGCCTTCTTCAATCACCGATTTGGATAGTTGCACAACAGCCCCCAGGAGTATGCCATCTTCTTCGATGGACGATCCCAGGTTTGCGAGGGCATCGTCCTCGCTATTCTGTTCCCGAGGTACGTGGACTAGAGTCCATTCATTGAAGCAATGCAATGTCACTTAAAGCTTGTCTAAGTATCTTTGCATTCTATCTTCCCGAAGCTCAAAGCTCTCATTTACTTGGTTCACTACCAGAAGGGAATCACATTTTGCTTCTATTACTTCTGCTCCTAGGCCTTTGGCCAGCTCGAGACCTGCAATCATAACCTCATACTCGGCCTCGTTGTTAGTCAATTTCAAAGTTTTTATGGATTGTCTAATTATGTCGCATGTAGGCGATTTTAGAACTATGCCGAGTCTGGATCCTCTCACTTTTGAGGCACCGTCAGTGAAGAGGGTCTATAGCCCTAAAGATGTGCCCATTTTTAGCAAGAGTTCTTTCTCTACCTCGGGCACGAGGGCAGGTGTAAACTCGGCCACGAAGTCTGCCAAAATTTGGGACTTGATAGCCGTTCGGGGTTGGTACTCGATATCATACCCCCCGAGTTCAATATCCCATTTGGCCAATCGGCCCGATAATTTGGGCTTATACAAGATGTTCGAAGAGGGTATGTTGTTAGAACACATATACGATGGCATTGAAAATAAGGTCTCAATTTCCGAGATGCACTTATTGATGCAAGAGCTAATTTTTCTAAGTGTGGATACCTGGTTGCAGCATCTCCTAGGGTCCGACTTACGTAATAGACAGGGAATCGTGTACCTTGTTCTTCTCGAACCAACACACCACTTACCGCTACTTCGGACATGGCCAAATACAAGTACAGCGTTTCATCCTTCTTCGGGGTATGGAGAAGAAGTGGGCTCGAGAGGTACCACTTTAATTCTTCTAAGTCATGATGCCATTCCGGGGTCCACTCAAAGTTGTTTTTCTTCTTGAGTAGGGAGAATAAGTGGTGACTCCAATCTTATGACCTCAACATGAATCGGCCTAAGGCTGCTATCCACCCGGTCAGCCGTTGTACCGCTTTCACATTGTTTACCACATTGATTTCCTCTATGGACTTCATTTTGTCGGTATTGATCTCGATCCCCTGGTTTGACACCATGAAGCCTAAAAATTTGCCCGATCTGACTCCGAAGGCGCACTTCTCGGGGTTGAGCTTCATGTTGTTTCTTCTAAGGATATCGAGGGTTTCCAGCAAATGAGTCAAATGGTCCTCTGTGCGGGGGGACATAACTAGCATGTCATCAATGTAAACTTCCATAGACTTGCCTATTTGATGTTCGAACATCTTATTAACTAGGCGTTGATATGTGGCTCCCGCGTTTTTTAGCCCGAAGGCATTACATTATAACAATATGTTCCATACTTGATGATGAACGAAGTCTTTCTCTAGTCCTCCGGGTTCATTTGGATTTGATTGTACCTGGAGTAGGCGTCGAGAAATGTACGGATCTCGTGGTCGGCCGTGGCATCAATCAAGCGATCGATGTTGGGCAATGGGAATGAGTCCTTGGGGCATGCTTTATTCAGGCCTTTGTAATCTACGCACATTCTTAATTTATTTCCTTTTCTGGGGACTACTACTACATTAGCTAACCATTCGAGGTATTTCACCTCCCTAATGGATCCTATTTTAAGAAGTTTTGTTACCTCGTCTTTGATGAATGCATATTTTACCTCGGACTGAGCCCTCCTTTTTTCCTCACCGATTTGAGCCTGGGGTCGAGACTTAGTCGATGGGTGGTTACTTCCGGTGGGATCCCTTTCATGTCTAAATGGGATCAAGCGAAGCAATCAATGTTATTAATAAGAAATTGAATGAGTTTTCTCCTGAGTTCGGGGGCTAATCTGTTCTCAGGTATACCTTTCGATCTAAAATATGCTCGATCAAAACGGTCTGTTTAAGCTCTTCAACCGTCGACTTTGTTGCATCCGACTCTTCGGGGGCAACGAAGGTTCGAGGAGTGATGAAGTCTTCTTCATCATCCTCGATCAACTTCTCACAGACCGCCTGTCCCTCGGGAATCTACTTGTCTTTTGACTTCTCCGAAATGGAGGGTGTCGAGGTTGGTGGCATGTCGTGTACCGCGAACATCTCCTTTGCTGCATGTTGCTCTCCGTACACCATTTTTAAACCATCCTTTGTTGGGAACTTCATCATTTGATGAAAAGTTGATGGCACTGCTCTCATGCTATATATCCATGGCCTCCCAAGTAAGGCATTGTACCTCATGTCACCTTCGATGACATGAAACTTGGTATCTTGAATTGTACTGGCTACGTTGATTGGGAGTATGATTTCCCCCCTCTTTGTATCACTTGCCATGTTGAATCCATTGAGGACTCGAGAGGCAGGTACGATCTGATCTAGTAGTCTGAGCTGCTCCACTACCTTCGACCTGATTATATTGGCCGAGCTACCTGGATCCACGAGCACACGTTTAGTTTGAATTTTATTCAAAAGAAAAGAAATTACCAGTACATCATTATGAGGCTGAGATAAGGCCTCAACGTCTTCTTCACTGAATGTAAGAGCATCCCCGGGTACATAGCTCCGGGTTCGCTTCACCGTTGCGATGGATACTTTTGTTCGTTTGAACACGGGTCTCTATGGGGCGTCGACGGCTCCAATTATCATATGGATGATATGCGTTGGTTCCTCCTGTTTGACTCTCTTTCTCGAAATTGATTCTTTGCTCGAACGCTGAGGAATTCTCGAAGGTTCCCTTCGCTAATCAGTCGGGCTACCTCCTCTCGAAGCTGTCTACAATCCTCGGTCCTATGACCGTGAGTGCCATGGTATTTGCACATTAAGTTGGGGTTCCTTTGGGAAAGATCTGACTACACGGGCCTTGGCCACCTGGTATCACTGATCTTGCCTATGGCCGATACGATGTCTGAGGCATCGATGTTGAAGTTATATTCCGATAATTTGGGTGCCTCCATTGGTCTCGTGTGCATGTCAAACCTAGTTTTACTCGTGAGTCCCCAAGAATTCTGACCTCGATCCGTCCCTCGATCATTTTGAGGTATATCCTGTCTCAAAGTGTTTCTTCGATCTCTGGCGTATGGTTGATATCTCTCTTTGCTCGGCCTGGGTTTTCTATGGATTTCTTGATTCCTTAGCAAATAGCCTGCTTGGATACACTAAACTCGAGGGGGCTCCCAATTGGTTGTCCTCGACCCTGATCTTAGATTGATACATGTTATGCACATCCGCCCAAGTCACGGCGGGATACTCGATCAAATTTTGCTTCAGCTGCTTCGAAGCTATCGAACTTCGTTCATTCAAGCCCTGAGTGAAGGCTTGCACCGCTCAGTCATCGGAGACTTGTGATAATTCCATTCGTTCCATCTGAAAGGGGGATACGAACTCCCTTAGCATCTCGTTCTCTCTCTGTTTAATTTTGAAGGCGTCGGACTTCCTTGTAGCGACCTTAATGGCACCAGCATGTGCCTTCACAAAAAAGTCTGCCAACATGGCAAGCAAATCTATTGAGTTCGGGGGGAGGTTATGATACCACATCATGGTCCCCTTGGACAGTGTTTCTCCAAATTTCTTCAACAAGACAGACTCAATCTCGCCATCCTTTAAGTCATTCCCTTTTATACCACAAGTATAAGTGGTAATGTGCTCATTGGGGTTTGTGGTCCCGTTGTACTTCGGGATATCGGGCATCTTGAACTTCTTTGGAATGGGCTTCGGAGCCGCACTCTATGGAAACGGTACAAACTTTTTCGAATCTATCCCCTTCAAAATCGGAGGTGCGCCCGGGATCTGATCGACCCTGGAGTTATAGGTTTTCATTTTTGTGTCGTTGGCCTCTATCTTATTTTCTCCTGGTTCAATCCTTGGGTGAGGTCCTCGAGCATTTTCATAATGGTGGAATCTGTTCCTGACCCATTGTTACTCGGTCTTTCTGGTGCTTGCTCAGCTAGAGGAGTTGTTTCTGGTCCCGCTGTGCTCGGGGTTTTTTGTTGGCTCTATAGTTGAGCAATAGCGACTTGTTGTGCTTGCAACATCTCAAAAATGATTTGTAGGTTGACATCATTTCGAGCATGTGTTGTTTGTGCGTCAAGTTGGACTTCTCCTTGCACACTTCCCCTGACATTCGTGCCCGAATCGGTGCTTATAGAAATATGCGAGCCAACATCAACTGGGTTAGGAATAGGTGCTACTCCGGGGTTGAGCGGTGGCACACCGGCTGATGAAGCTGCTGCATTATTTTCCCCATGGGAACCGAGGCCATTGTTGTCATGGACTGGTGCATTAGCGGAGTTTGACATGTTTCAGCCTGAAATCAAAAAATCTTGGACAAGAGGAAGTGTAAAGAATAACGTGTGTTATCAGAAAACTAGCACTAAAACAATCACTATTATTTTTAGCCACACGGTGGGCGCCAAACTATTCACCTTGAAAATGGTATTAACAATTATGTTTGATTTGTGGTTCTAAAAATATGTGATTTATTCTAACACTAGTTGATTATTAGGAAATAATAAGTGCAAGTAGAGAAAATGAGATAACCAAACCCAAGTTGCCACAAGACTAAGGCCTCGAGCTCGCTGGAATCGGGGACCTCGAGGCCAGATTGTAGCAATAAATGAAAGACAATAAATGGAGAGCAATAAATGAAGAGCAAAGAAGTTGTGGGACAAATTTGAGCACGTTAAATGAGAAAAGCAGAGAACGTTCTATTGTAGTGAATATTCATGTCTTACAAAATAATAGGGATCACATTTATATAGGAGGGGAGAATCCCAACATAGTACATGCCTAATTATGACAAAGAAATACTATTGGTACAGTTGTATAACGACTCAGTACGGACTTGTACTATTTCTTGCACACCTTATCAGTTCTAACCACGTGTCCTTGAGAGTTCCCCGCCTTTCCATGACGACCATCGATTTTTATACCGCCTCGAGGTATGCTGCGATGAACTTTCGATATACTCCCTCGAGGGATGCACCTCGGGGTCGAGCTTCAAATTCTGCTTCGAGCCTCTCGAGACCGGGTTTAGAACGCCATAGAGGCCTTAAAATCGGACTTCCCCAATTTTGACCGTATACACAAAGAAAATAAGTTAGAAATAATAAATATAAGTACAGTAACTTAACTAATTTTCGTTTTACAAGTTCAACAACGTTAGATGGCAGAAATTCCGAAAAATATGTTTCACATGCATAAGTTGTTAAATCAGTTAGCATATCTAAAGTTTTTAAAAAAAAATTCTAAAAAAAAAACTATCACTTGTATTATACATCCATAAATTTTCAATTGAACGGATAGCTACATAAAACAAAATGAGAAGCTGTTATACTACCATACATCCATTTAAACACATTTGAATGGCATCTAGTTTGTGTTAAGCTACTGAATTACCATTCTGTTTTGTAGTGATTAAGCACAAAGCAAACTCCATACAAGAAAAGAAAATGCATAGCAGCAATTTATAATAACTTAAAAGATACACACCTTGTTTCGCTAATAAACACAACCTAGAGATGATAAGTTTTGTTACAATCTCGTGCTGATAACGTGTTGTTTACCTCAAAAATGACATTAACAATTATATTTAACTTGTGATTCTAAAAATATGTGATTTATTCTAATATTAGTTGAGATAGCTAAACCAATGTTGTCACAGAACTGGGGGCCTCGAGCTCAGTAACCTCGGGGGTTTCGAGACCAGTCTTTGGCAATAACTTATCAACAGTAAATGAAGAACAATAAAGCTGAGGAATAATGTTGAGCACGTTAAACAAGAAGAGCAGAATAGTATGTTCTATTGCACTGAAAGTCGGTTCTCTTTACAAATGATTGGGGTCTCCTTTATATAGGAGGGAAAAATCCTAATATGGTACATTTCTAATTATGACAAAGAATATTATTGGTACAGTTGTATAACGGACTAGTACGGATGTGTACTATCTCTGACAAATCATATTCGTCCTAACCACATGTCCTTGGGAATTTTTCCGCTTTTCCTTGACTGTCATCGATTTTACACTACCTCGAGGTAGGCTGTGTCGGTCCTTCGTTGCATTCTCTCGAGGTGTGAATTTTGAGATCGAGCTTGATCCTTACTTCGATCCCTCCGAGCTCGGGCTCGACATAGCAAAACCTCGAAATTGGAGTCCCTCGATTTCGGCCATATACAGATAGTCCCCGCGTTTCTAAGAATGAAATGATAAGAAACGAACTTGAATTTTTGTGGTCCTAGACGATGACATATTTTTGTGACGTAGATGCTTGAAATGACTGAAGCATCACGCCGGTTCTCTGCCCAAAAGCATTGAGTACTCGTCAGAGCCGGTCGTCCACCTCATCAATGAACATTCGCCACCTTCCCCTATATATATCCACTTTCATTTCTTATTAAGAACTTTTTCATTCTACAATTATTACTCATCTTTACAAACTCTCCCTTCACCGCTAGTTCCTCCGAGTTAGCCCCAAATCTCGCCGGTTATAATCATTTCCTTCTCCCTTTTTTAAAGAAGTTATGGAAAAAACCTCTAAATCTGTTCCTCAGAAAGAAGGAACCTCCACCTCTTTTTCCCGTCCGGACGGCGGTAAACCGCCGACACTGAATGAGATCGTGCCGAACAATTTCTCCTTGAAGAAAGACTTTACAATAGAGAAACCTCCCGAAGTCCCCGTCCGTCGAGGACACGCATTGAGATACATAAAACCCATCGAGGAAAAACACCTTGAAGCTGTGAGGAGGGAGTGAAAATGGGGAAAGGAGGTCGTTCTACAAATACCCTCCCATGAAGAGGATATCATGACCTATGTAGAGGGGTTCTTGAGCGTGTATACATACCCCTTTGAACTGGGTCCCCTCGAGCCACTCGTGCTCGAATTTTGTCAAAAATATCAGGTTACTCTGGGTCACATTCACTCTTCCTTCTGGCGGATTGTGTTAATGACGAGGTTCTTTGTTGGAAAGGCCAGGATCGAGCTCACCCTAAGCCACCTCATCTGATTATATCTACCTCAACATTTCCGAGGTTTGATCAAACTCCAATGCCGATCTACCAAGTCCTTTTTTGCCAGTAACGACAAAGTCAGGGATCGAGGTTGGATGAGCTGTTTTATCCGAGTGAGGACCATCGACGTTATTCTCGAGGAGTTCCTTCTGTTCCCTATAAATGGAACCTCGAACATGAGTGAAATGCTTTGTTTTAATTCCTTTTCTTACTTTTTGCTGAACTTCGCATGATCATCCCTTTTCTTCTCCCACAACGGTCCCGTGGATGCCTAATGTGGTCCTCGACCTCGAAGACTGGGCTCGCAAACTGGCTGCTGCTTCATCATACGACCAACGAAAGTGGAAGGATTTGTCGAAGGGAAAATGGGAAGCAAAACATCACGGCACGTGTTATAATATTTCTTCCCTTAAATAAGAATATCTTTCTTCATGTGGCCTAATACCATCGTCATAGGTATTGGTGATTCATACGAGATGAGGCCGCCTCCTCTCGGGGATGAAGAAGGATCCTCGGCTCCAGAGCCAAAGAAGGATAATAACAGGAAAAGGTCCTCGAGGAATGAGGGCACCCCAAGTGAAGCAAAGCCATCTCGGGGACGCAAGAAGAATGTTGCCATCGAGGAATTTGACTTCATCCACCTGTCAATGGATGACGATGAGGACGAGGTGGAGGGTTCGACATTGATAACTCGAACCAGAAAGCCTTCCGAGGCTATTAAACTTGCTAGAATCGATACCCCTGGTCTCGTAACATGACCTTCACAAGGAACAAAGGATGAGGGTCTCGTGTCGCCCGAAGTAGTGATTGTTTCCCATACTTCGGGAAATACTGCCGAGGGGGAGATCTTTGAAGCCCCTCTGCCCGAACGGAGAGCCTCGGGTGATCTCGTTGAGGCCGTGGCAGCAGGTCACTCTTCGTCTTTTCTGACTTTATCCGAAGATACCATAAGGGATGCTCGAAACCTGGAGACAGCCGAGTTAGGTGGAGCTCCGAGTGAAGACGACCCCTTCCATGGTTGTTTTACTGGGGTCGATGAGACCGAACCGGCATACACAGTCTCTACCTTCGATGAGGCTCAATGGCTTTGCTCAATTGTAAGTCGTTAATAGCACTATAGTTTTTCTAATTTTACTCTTTCTTCTTTTGTCTGATCAGTTTTTCCTTTCTACAGGCCCTCGACAAATTTAAGACTGGGATGTGTCATTGTGAGGCCGAATTGCGTAGATCCTTGAGCGAGGAGAAATCCCTCAAACTTCTATGTAACAAGAAGGAGAAGGAATTGAGGCATCTTCGATCAGAGATGACCAGAGCTCGTGAATATGAGGACAAGCTCGAGAAGCAGGTAACCTTAGTTCTGAAAAAAAAATGGACTCCTTCTCCCGTATTCGAAGGCTAACGCTTCGATGTCTCAGTTACAACGAAAGGTGGAGATGCTGGAACGCCTTCGGGATGAGGTCGACCACGTCAACTCTGAGTGCAATGAATGGAAGGTACAGATGGACATCCTTGCTACGGCCAAAAAAGATGCATTGGAAAATGTATCTTCCCTTGAGATACAGCTTCAGAATTCTCAAGAAAGCAATTCGGTTCAGGTGGGTAGGATAGCCGAGCTCGAGGATGGTCTCACGAAGGCCAAGGACGAAGCTGACAAATCTCGGGCTGAAGCTAAAGAAATGCAGATCAAGGCCGACAAGACGGTGGCCATCTATTTGAAGGATGTTGCTGATGCTCAGATGGAACTGAGAGAGGCCTCCGATCAGGAAATAAGAAGCAATGAATATGTCCTCTGCCAATCTTGGAGGGAAACTCTCAAAGATATCCATGCTAAGGTCTTCGATATCTCCGAAGAGATAGAGCAGGCTAAGGAAGACGAGGCTGATGCCAAGTTCATCCTTTCTTCTGATGACGAAGTTGATGCAGAGGGTGATGAAGGTGAGGTTGACGAGGAGGCTTCCGGGGAAGAGTATAGTCCCGAGGGGATTGGTGAATACAAATTCCCCAAGGGAGAAATGACTCCCGAAGGTCAGACTGTCGAAGGTCAAGCTTCCGAGGGTGTAGTAGTCCCCGTGGGCACTACCTCCGAGTAGGAGACCCCATCATTAGGCCTACTTTAATCCCTTTGTAAGGGCTCCATGTAAGAGTTTTGTAAACATACTTTGTACTCTCATCATAAATACAAAAAATCTTTGTTTCTTCTTTGTTGTTAATTTCTGCCTTGCCTTTGTCTTTTTGATGTTGTTGATGATCGGTCCGATGTGTTGGACTTAGAATATAAAACCCTTAGATTTTTTTGCTTTGATCGATGACCGATAGTAAGTTACCACTTAGGGTCTTATCTTCGATCTAAGCTTTAGCTCGGGAGTTTTGAGTCCGAACTTAGGTGAGGTCTCGAGCACAATGTGTTTTGGCCTTTAAGTTCTTTAGGTATCGACCCTTAGGCTTTAAAATATCGTCCCTTAGGATATTTTCAAGTTGGCCCTTAGGCTCTTTAGATTGTCCCTTAGGCTCTTTAGGTTGGCCCTTAGGCTCTTACATATCAGCCCTTAGGCTCTTACAAATCGGCCCTTAGGCTCCTTTTAGATTGGGTCAATTCGACCTCTGAAATGGCTACAATTTTCCCCCATTCTGGCTAAAGACTTTTTTAGAAATTTGGTTATGACTTTGCATGTCCTTATATTTGTCTGACTTTTTGACGGCTCAATTGATAGGAACCTCGATTACAAGTCGATGTGCGACGATAATTGAGTACCTCGTGAGGTTCTCTCGAAGGCTGATTTTTTCGAAATCTTTACATTGTTATGAGCTGATACTATCGAAGCCCCTTTGCTTATGCTAAGGGTAGCCTGATGTTACCAGTTTTTTTGACGTATTTGAAGGCCTTCAGTTTTATGGCGGAAGTCGAAAGTCGGACGTCTCTGAGCCGCATTGTTTCGGCCGTAGCCTTATGACCATAGTCTTTAAATTTGGTTGTAGCCTTTAGTCCCCGAGTGAGATGGCCTCGGCCTTAATATCGAGGGTATGCCTTTTTAGGGGTCTTATAAGTTCGAGTATATAGCCTTGGCCTTAATATCGGGGGATGCCTTTTTTAAGGCCTTATAAGTTCGGATATGCCTCATTGAGGTATTATAAGTTTGAGTATGCCTCATTGAGGTCTTATGAGCTTGATTTTGCCTCATTGAGGTCTTACGAGTTCGAGTTTTTGATGACTCGATAAGTTGACTGTGGAAGACAGTCCCCGAGTGTTCGGGTGTATTTGGCACTTGAGTCGTTTAATGAAAATAGCAGACTCCTTTGAGGCACAAAGTTTTTTTGATATAATAAGAATGTTTCTTCAAATGATTGATACATGCGTACATGTTTTTTCCATCGGGGGCTCGAATTATTCTACACGGACACGATTCATTCGACCGTTTGGCCCATTACAACATTCTCCTATCGAGGCCCTCTTCGGCATGACTTGCTTTCTTCGAAAAAGTAACCTTCGAGGGTGAAGTCCTCCAGTATTCGAGGTTGATAGAAAAGAAGCCCTGAATACTTGTTGAGTTTTCCTTAGGTAGCATATAGGTGTTTCTTCGCTAAAAACCTTGCCGGTAAAACGCATTTCGGATAAAATCCGTTCTAAGGGATAAAAAGTGCAACGCATGCTTTAAAACCCAAGGTCTTCGAGTTGAAGGGTGCTTCGATATATCCAATCGAACACCTGTAAGGAGTTAGTATGAAATATAATTTGAAAAAGGAGAAGGTTATACCTTAGCAATAATAACGTTTGAGAAGTGATATGTTCCAATTTCTTAGCAGTTGCTCGCCTTCATAGTGCTAAGTTTGTAGAATACTTTGCCTACTACCCCGAGGACACGGTACGGTCCTTCTCAACTAGGGCCTAACTTCCTTTGATTTGGGTTTCGAGTATTGAGGGTGACTTTCCTTAGAACTAAGTCCCCGACTCCGAAGTAGCGGAGGTTCGTTTTTCTGTTGTAGTACCTTTCTATCCTTTATTTTTGAGCAGTCATTCGAACCAGTGCAGCCTCGCGCTTTTCATCTAGTAGCTCGAGGGAGGTGTTCATGGCCTAATTGTTTGAGTCCTCGGTGGAATGCTGAAATCTGACGCTCGATTCCCCTACTTCGACTGGTATCAATGCCTCGGACCCATATACCAAAGAGAACCGGGTATCCCCTGTGCTCGACTTCGAAGTTGTTCGATATGCCCATAGTACTTCGGGCAGCATTTCTCTCCACTTCCCCTTCGCATTCTCTAACTTCTCTTTAAGTTTTGAATGATAGTTTTGTTTGTGGACTCGGCTTGACCATTTTCACATGGGTGGTAAGGCGTCAATAGGATCCTTTTTATTTTATGATCCTCAAGGAATTTCTTCACCTTGTTGCCGATGAACTGCTTCCCATTATCACATGTAATCTCGGAGGGGATCCCGTATCAGCATATGATGTGGTCCCATATGAAGTTGATGACTTCTTTTTCTCTTATCTTCTCGAAGGCCTGCGCTTCTACCCATTTCGAGAAGTAGTCAGTCATAAATAAGATAAATCTAGATTTACCTGGCGCCGTTGGTAAAGGGCCGACGATGTCCATCCCCCATTTCATGAATGGCCACGGGGATAGGACTGAGTGTAGTTTTCGGGTTGATGAATCATCGATGCGAATCTTTGGCATTTGTCACATCTTCGAACGAACTCCTTGGTGTCCTTTTCCATGTTATCCCAGTAATACCTGCTCTGATTACCTTTCGAACTAAGGAGTCGACACCGGAGTGGTTGCCACAAGTGCCTTCATGGACTTCTCGTAGTACATAGTCGGTGTATCCCTGTACCAAGAATACCCCCAGTGGTCCATCGAAGGTCCTCCTATACAATGTTCCATTCTCATCGAGTGAAAATCGGGCTGCTTTGGCTCGAAGGGCCCTCGATTCTTTTAGGTCCGCGGGGAGCTTCCCATGTTTCACGTAGTCGATGTAATTGTTCCCATATTAGACTCGTTGAGTTGATATTAGCATGGCCTTCTTCGATCACCGATTTTGATAGTTGTACGACAGTCCCCGGGACTATGTCGTCTTCTTCAACAAACGAACCCAAGTTCGCGAGTGCATCGTCCTCGCTGTTCTGTACTTGAGGTATGTGAACCAGGGTCCACTCTGTGAAGCATGCAATGTCTCTTGAAGCTTGTCTAAGTATCTTTGCATCCTATCTTCTCGAACCTCGAAGCTCCCATTTTCTTGGTTTACAACCAGAAGAGAGTCACATTTTGCTTTGATGACCTCTGCTCCTAGGCCTTTGGCTAATTCGAGACCTACAATCATGGCCTCATGCTCGGCCTCATTGTTAATTAACTTCGAAGTTTTTATAGATTGTCTAATTATGCCTCCCGTAGGCGGTTTTAGAACAACCCCATGGTACCTACCCTTTCACATTCGAGGCACCATCAGTGAAGAGGGTCCATACCCCCGACGATGTGCCTGTTTTTAGCAAGAGTTCTTTCTCCACTTCGGGCACGAGGGCAGGCGTAAAATCAGCCACGAAGTCTGCCAAAATTTGAGACTTGATAGTTATTCGAGGTCAATATTTGATATCGTACCCTCCAAGTTCGATGGCCCATTTGGCCAATCGGCCCGATAATTCGGGCTTATGCAAGATGTTTCGAAGTGGATATGTAGTTAACACATATATAGGATGACATCGAAAGTATGGTTTCAACTTCCTAGATGCACTCACTAATGCAAGAGATAATTTTTCTAAGTGCGGATACCTGGTTTCAGCATCTCCCAGGGTCCGAGTTAGGTAATAAACAGGGAATTGCATATCTTTTTCTTCTCGAACCAACACGCCACTTACCGCAACTTCGGACACGGCCAAATACAAGTATAGTGGTTCATCCTCCTTCGGGGTATGGAGCAAATATGGGCTCGAGAGATACCGTTTTAATTCTTCCAAGGCCTGTTGGCATTCCGGAGTCCGCTCGAAGTTGTTTTTCTTCTTGATAAGGGAGAAAAAGTGATGACTCCGATCCAATGACCTTGAGATAAATCGGCCTAAGGCTGTTATCCGCTCGGTCAGTCGCTATACTGCTTTCACATTGTTTACCACAGTGATCTCCTCGATGGCTTTGATTTTGTCGGGGTTGATCTCGATCCCCCTGTTTGACACCATGAAGCCCAAAAATTTGCCTAAGCCGACTCCAAAAGTGCATTTCTTGGGGTTGAGCTTCATGTTGTATCTTCTTAGGATATCAAACGTTGCCTGCAAATGAGTTAAATGTTCCTCTGCGCGCAGGGACTTAACTAACATGTCATCAATGTAAACTTCCATAGACTTGCCTATTTTATGTTCTAACATCTTATTAACTAGGCGTTGGTATGTTTCTCCCGCATTTTTTAGCCCGAAGGGCATTACATTATAGCCATATGTACCATACTTCGTGATAAACGAATTCTTTTCCTGGTCCTCCGGGTTCATTTGAATTTGATTGTACCCGGAGTAGGCGTCGAGAAAGGTAAGGATCTCGTGTCCAGTCGTGGCATCGATCAATCGGTCGATGTTGGGCAGTGGGAAGGAATCTTTTGGGCATGCTTTGTTCAAATCTTTGTAATCTACACAAATTCTAAGTTTTTTCCCTTTTTGGGGACTACTACTACGTTAGCTAGCCATTCGGGGTATTTTACTTCCCTAATGGATCCTATTTTGAGAAGTTTAGTTACCTCATCTTTGATGAACGCATGCTTTACCTCGGATTGAGGTCTCATTTTTTGTTTCACCGATTTGAACCTGGAGTCAACACTTATTTGATCTAAATGGAACCAAGCGAAGCAATCAATGTTATCAATAAGGAATTGAATGAGTTTTTTCCTGAGTTCGGGTCTTAATCCCGTTCCCAGGTATACCTTTTGTTCTGGTAGGTGCTTGACCAAAACCACCTGTTCGAGTTTCTCGATAGTGGACTTCATTGCATTTGAATCCTCGGGGGCGACGAAGGCTCGAGAGGCAAGGAAATCTTCTTCGTCCTTGATCACCTATTCTTCGGGCTCCTATCCCTCGGGCTCGACCGAGGGCACGAGCTGTAATTGCTATTTGGCTACCTGTTTCTCCTTTGACTTCTCTGAGGTAGATGATGTCGATACTGGTACCATGCCGTGCACCGCAAACATCTCTGTAGTTGCATGTTTCTCTCCATATATCGCCTTTATGCCATCCTTTGTTGGGAACTTCATAATTTGATGAAGATTTGATGGCATTTCCCTCATGCTATGTATCCATGGCCTTCGAAGTAAGCATTATACCTCATGTCACCTTCGATGAAATGAAACTTGGTGTCTTGTATTGTTCCGGCCACGTTGACTGGGAGGATGATTTCCCCCTTTGTTGTTTCACTCGCCATGTTGAATCCATTCAGGACTCGAGGGGCGGGTATGATTTGGTCGAGCAGCCCAAGCTGCTCCACGACCCTCGACCTGATTATATTGGCTGAACTACTTGGATCCATGAGTACACGTTTAACTTGAACTTTATTTAAAAGGATAGAAATTACCAGTGCGTCGTTGTGAGGCTGATATAAGGCCTCGATGTCTTCCTTGTTGAATGTGAGAGTATCCCCGGGCCTGTAGTCCCGATTCTGTTTCTCCCTTGTGATAGATACTTTTGTTTGTTTGACTATGGGTCCCTGTGGGACGTCGACCCCTCCGATGATCATGTGAATGACATGTTGGGGCTCTTCTGGTGCATTCTTCCTGTTTGCATCTCTCTCTCTCGAAAGTGGTTCTTTTCCCGGTCGTTGAGAAACTCTCGAAGATTCCCCTCTTTGAACAATCGGGCTACCTCCTCTCAAAGTTGTCTGCAATCCTCGGTCCTATGACCATGAGTACCATGGTACTTGCACATTACATTAGGGTTCCTATGAGAAGGATCGGTCTGTATGGTCTTGGGCCATCGAGTATCTCTAATCTTGCCAATGGCTGATACGATGTCTAAGGCATCGATGTTGAATTTGTACTCTGACAATTGGGGTGCCTTCAACGGTCCCGAGTGCCTGTCCAACCCGGTTTTGCTCATGAGTCCCCGGGAACTTTGACCTTGATGCATCCTTCGATCATTTCGAGGTATATTACGCCTCGAAGTGTTTCTTCGTTCTTAGACATAGGGTTGGTATCTCTCCTTATTCGGCCTTGGCTCCCTTTCTGCATTTCTTAACTCATTTTCTAGTAGCCTGCTAGGATACACAGAGGCTGAGGGGGCTCCAATTGGTCGTCCTCGACCCTAATTTTCGACCGGTACCTGTTTTGCACATCCGCCTAAGTTACGGCGGGATACTCAATCAGGTTTTGCTTCAGCTTCCTCGAAGCTATAGAGCTTCGTTCATTTAGTCCTTGGGTAAAGGCTTGCACTGCCCAGTCATCGGGGACTGGTAATAGTTCCATTCGCTCCATCCGGAAACGGGATACGAACTCCCTTAACATCTCGTTCTCTTTTTATTTTTATTTTGAACATATCGGACTTCCTCGTAGCGACTTTCATGGCACCAACATGTACCTTTACAAATGAGTCTGCCAACATGGCAAACGAATCTATGGAATTCGAGGGGAGGTTATGATACCACATCATGGCCCCCTTGGATAGTTTTTCTCCAAATTTCTTCAACAAGACAGACTCGATCTCGTCGTCCTTTAAATAATTTCCCTTTATACTACAAGTATATGTGGTGATGTACTCGTTGGGATCTGTGGTCCCATTGTATTTTGGAATATCGGGCATCCTGTACTTTTTCGGAATGGGCTTCGGAGCCGCACTTAACGGAAATGGTTTCTGCACGAACTTCTTCGAATCCCTTCCCTTCAAAATCGGAGGTGCTCCCGAGATCTGGTCAACTCTCTAGATGTAGGTTTATACTTTTTTATCGTTGTCCTCTATTTTCTTTTCTCCTGAATCGATTCTTTTGGTGAGATCCTCGATCATTCTCATGATAGTGGGGTCTGTTCCTGACCCATTATTGCTCGATCTTTATGGTGTTGGTTCAACTCGGGGAGCTGTTTCCGGTCCTGCTGTGCTCGGAGTCTTTTGCTGACTTTGTAACTAAGCAATAGAAACTTGTTGTGCTTGCAACATCTAAAAAATGACTTGTAGGCTGACTTCATCTCGAGCCTATGTTCTTTGTGAGTCGGGTTAAACTTCTCCCTGCAAGCTTCCACCGACGCCCATACCCTAATCGGTGCTTATAGCAATATGCGAGCCAACATCGACTGGGTTGGGAATAGTGCTACTCCAGGGTCGAGCGGTGGCACATCGGCTGCTGAAGCTGCTGCATTATCTTCCCCGTGGAAGCCGAGGCCATTGTTGCCATGCACTGGTGCATTTGCTGAGTTCGACATATTTTAGCCTGAAATCAAAAAATCTTGGACAAGAAAAAGTGTGAAGAATAACGTGTGTTATCAGAAAACTAGCACTAAAATGATCACTATTATCTTTAGCCCCACGGTGGGCGCCAAACTGTTTACCTCGAAAATGGTATTAACAATTATATTTGATTTGTGGTTCTAAAAATATGTGATTTATTCTAATACTAGTTGATAATCAAGAAAAAATAAGTGTAAGTAAGACGAATGTGATAGCCAAACCAATGTTGTCATAGAACTGGTGGCCTCGAGCTCAGTAACCTCGGGGGTCTCGAGGTCAGTCTTTGGCAGTAAATTATCAGCACTAAATAAAGAACAATAAATGAATAACAATAAAGCTGAGGAATAATGTTGAGCACGTTAAACAAGAAGAGCAAAATAGTATGTTCTATTGCAGTGAAAATTGATTCTCTTTACAAATGACTGGGGACCCCTTTATATAGGAGAGGAAAACTCTAATATGGTACATTTCTAATTATGACAAAGAATATTATTGGTATAGCTGTATAATGGCCTAGTACGGATGGGCACTATCTATGAAAAATCCTATCCGTCCTAACCACGTGTCGTTGGGAATTTTCCCGCTTTTCCTTAACTGTCATCGATTTTGCAGTACCTCGAGGTTGGCTGTGTCGGGCCTTCGATGCATTCTTCGAGGTGTGCATTCTGAGATCGAGCTTGATCCTTACTTCGAGTCCTCCGAGCTCGGGCTCGACATAGCAAAACCTCGAAATCGGAGTCCCCCCATTTCGGCCGTATACACGTGTTAAGAAATTAAGCTTAATAATGTAACAATATAAAAGACGAAAATAAGAAATATAGAGAGATAAGCGAGGAGAGTTTTCTTATTTCTTCCAAATATTTTCAAGTGTATCTCATATCACATTTCATTCTTCTACTTTTACTATTACACAGAAGCTTACAAAAGGATTGTGTTAAACTTGACATTAACAATTGGGATCACGGGAAAACATCATGGGAGAAGGTTATGAGGTGTGAGAGTTACAATCATATTAGTGAGGAGTAACGGGAGGCAGGGGTGACAAATGTGTTGTTTCAGCTGTATTTGAGTTTGTCAAGATGAGTTACCTCATTAAATGGCTCATTGTAGAAGTAGATGTAGTATTTCCTTTTTCATTTCAACAAAATGAATATTTTCTTTTATGATGTAAAATAAGTACTTTTTTTATGATGCAGAAAATGTATTTTCTTTTTCACAAAATGAGTACTTTCATTTCATGTGGTAACAAAAATATTTTCTTTTGTTTCAACCAAAAGAGTACTTTCTTTTCATGGCGTAGAAAAAGTATTAGTTTTTTTTTCACAATAGTATTTTCTTTTAATATGTTGTAGTATTTTCTTTTTCATTTCCACAAAATAAAAATAATTTTTATGATGTAATATTTTCTTTCATTTCAATAAAATAAATACTTTCTTTTCATGATATAGAAAAAGTATTTTTTTCTTTATTTCAACAAAATGAGTACTTTCTTTTCATGATGTAGAAAAAAAATTCATAAAATGAGCACTTTCTTTTCTTGTTGTAAAAAAAGTATTTTCTTTTATTTCAACAAAAAGAATATTTTCTTTTCATGTTGTAGAAAAAGTATTTTCTTTCATTTCAATAAAATGAATACTCTCTCTGAGGATATCAACCAAACATGGAAAAATTAGAAAATATTTTCCAAAACATGGGTCAAGGTAGAACTCTAAGATTGAGCTTTTCATGGGTCAAGGTTGGGCATCATCATAGGTCCATTTGGACTGATGATTTTTGACGGATTAACTTGGACTAGCCCAAAACATCCAATTTGCAAAATCATTCTAGCTTAAACTCATTAAAACTTAAGCAGGTTAGGCGGGTCAAATGAGTTTGGGTTAATTTTGCCACCACTAGTGGGAGGTTATTTAGTAGTGAGTAGTGGACATCCACATTAACTATTAATTTACAGCAGCTTCGGCATCTTGCTTGATTTTCTATGTTGTATCTTGAGTATAATAACGTCGTGCGTATGTTTTGGTAATCCAATCCGTGCAAAGGATATCCAATCCATGCTTGGGTTAAATGTAATATTTGTCAAAAGTACAAATTTTGGTAAAAAAAAATCTAGGAACTAGATAGACGAGTTACTTGTTTATTTATCCAGTTTATATTTTTCTGGTTCAATTTTTTTCTGGACTGCTCCGCTCGAGGTGGGGTTTCCTCCTGTGTACGTACCCCGAATATTTTAGTACCAACTGATGTGACTATATATATATATATAATAATAATAATAATAATAAAGCATCACTGCTTGTACGAAATTCAGCAAATGCAAGATCAGCCCTTTAATTCCATAAAATTAGGAAACGAGCACTGTGGAGGCTTTTTTTCCGGATAGAACGACAAAATCTATACTTCACTATTTAAGCTATTAGTGAGTAAATAAACAGATTATTCATCCAAATTTCAGTTTGAAACTCATGTAATTAACCTATTTTTCTTTGGGTTAACCCTAAAATTGGGATAGATCCATGAAAAATCTCATTAAATTTTATTAGATATGGTATAAATCAAAATGGGACACCAAAAGAATTGACTGTTGAGCCGTATGAAGTAAGAAATTCTAAGTACATTGACATGAATCTCAATGACAATGAACAAGAATTGACAATTGGTAACGTAAGTAAATATATAAATTGTTCATTTTAAATATTCAGTTTAAAAAAGTACTTTTTATGAATTGTTCATTTTAAATATTCAGTTTAAAAAAGTCGTAGACCAATAAATAGAGCTGAGGTTATAGTTAAGGCCGCTAATAGAAAACCAAAACAACTAGTTATAGTAAGCATGAAGGGGCTAAATTAAATGAAATATGTTCTTTTTATACCTATGTTTAAAAAGCACTTACCTAAGTTTCAAATTTTTCAAAATAAAATAGGTCATAACCTAACATTATCAGTTTTTGCCAGACTTTAACACTTAACTAATCAAACTAGAAGTAGGCGCTTTCTTCTTTTTAGCCAGCCTAATGAAACAACATTTTTGAACCTCCGGAATTGGATATTTTGCTTATAAGTTAAAACCATAGAAGAAGAGAAAAGGTATAGTCACCACAGTTATTCTGTTCTTTGGCAACATTCAAAGCCTCTTTACAGACATTAAACCCTCATGATTAAAACCAGTGAAGACGAGATCCCAAAGTACAAGGTCGTTATCTGCCTTCATTCTTCATCACCATCACCATCACCATCCTCATCCTCATCCTCTTCTTCCTCTTCATCTTCAGATCCTTCACTGTCCTTTCCCTGCATTAGCATTCAAGTCAAATCAACCAATTCAACAATTTGACTAGACAACATTATCTGCAATCTTAGTAACATCAGACAAATTTAAAGCCAGTTGTACAATTTTAAGTCATTAATGACTCATTCAGCTCTTGACAAGAGCCCTCAAGAACCATCGAACACACGTCGTAATCAAGAAGTAATTTGTGCCCCATTCCCGAAAATCTATAGTGCACATATCAATACGATAGTACCAGAATATTGTTCCTCTGCAAAAAAAAGAATGACGTGCATCCTAACGATACATCTCTACCAATGACCCTATGAACAATTCAGCCGTAACTTATCAAGGATCAAAGAATGCCTGAGTTCTGTTAAGAATACATCTCAAAATACTGTTAAGTTGTCCTGACCAATATTGGACCATATACACTAAGGAGAGAAAAGATAAAGGGAGGGGAACAACACGTAGACTTCCCCTAGGTTTAAAAAATTACCCTTCTCATGTTTGAAAAGAACTGGAAAAAGAAAAGATATTCTTCCTTATAGTCGAATTTGGGAGAGGTTGGAAGTAAGACATGAAGATATTGTATCCCCTCTGCTTTTATTTCCTAATCAATGAAGGGTAACAAGACTGAATGGTCCTGATACCCATCCTTCATTCTAAACAAATAGCTTGTAGCTTCCAACAGAGACCTATATGTTCAATAGTAGAAGGTAATCAAACGTAATAATTACGACTCCCGTACCCTGCCTGAAACTTAAACCTACTCTTTTTTCTATTTACGGTGTTCTAAGGGATGCATTCTAACCCTCTGGACTTGATATCAGATTCATTTTGCAAAGAGCAGAGATACATTTATTAGTGAAGACCAGTAAAAAATCTTTGCGGCAGCCTCATTATTGCAAAAGAAAAATGTCTTTTGAATCATCAGCCAAAAGCACTCCTGTCAACCCCTTGCCTTTCACCCTGTGGTGTCTTATATTTTTGAGGTCCCTTTCGTTACTTTTGACTTGATACAAGACCAATAAAGTTTTGTTGGAAAGCATGGTAAATGAATCTTCTGAGGCTCACAACCCAGCTGAAAACTGCTCAGAAATAATCTAGAAAATGTAGCATGAGCCTTAAGAGAAAGAAGGAAACCACCACTACGAAGATGTGGGAGGTTGCAGATCTTAGCAGTGTAGGATTTTAGAGCCTCCACGGAGCAATCAGACTATGCTTAGAATTTATGCTTCTACGGAGCCAAATAAATACTGAAAATTCTTGAAAAGCTTAAAAGGCATCTAATCTCAAGAACACACTCTCTTGCTATTGTGTTGACATAGTAAGTAGGGAGAAAGAAAAGGATAAAGGAAGTTATACTTCGCAAATAGTTCTCTCAAAATGTACTTAAGGTAGGAGTTAGAAAACACTTAGTAAGTGCTCATTCTAATACCATCGTCGCAGCAAGCTTACTCAACAATTTACTTTTGCAACAATAGATCACCCAAGGTAGCAACCAAAACCATACACTTGAATTCTAGTGATAAGGTAGTTACAACCTCAAGCTCCACTCAACTCCACAGTTTTCTTTCACCCTCAATGACCCTTTCTTACTTACGATCTTTGACCTTGGGAAGTACCTTCTTATGAAGCTGATACATCAATTAGGAAGAATGTCTAACATAGTTTACAACAAAGGCCATACAACTTATTTGAAGATATAATGCAAGAGTTTAATAAGGAAATGAAATATTCTTAAATAAATGTATGCCCAAAGAGAAACACACAAACAGTCACAACAAACCAAGTATTCATGCACTTATCCATGATACAGATATGACACTTATGAAGTGATGTATCTTTACCTCGTCACCATCAAAATCTTCTTCATCAGGCTCCTGTGGTATAATAATGCTTAGATGATGTTATCAATAGGCAATAGCATTTCGTGACTAAATATTTATTAAATAAAATAAGGACGATTGAATGGAACTAACGTTGTTAAAATAGGTGAGCGGGTTCGGCCACAAGTCATCCTTAATTATGTCAGCGACCTGCAAAAGCGACAAAGGTACAAAGTGTCAAAATCAAAATCTTTCAGCAGAACTTTTCCCCCTGTGTACCAAATTAGCACCGTCAACTCCACCTCCCCCAAAAAAGAAAATGGAAAATTGGAACGAAAAAATCATCATGAAGAAATCTGCAGAAGATATAAGCATATACCTCATCCTGAATCTCTAGGGCTTCATCCTCATCCTCATCTTTTTGATTGACTTCACTGAACCACGTGAAGAAGCTGCATAGAAAACCCGAAGAGGGAAAGCAACTGAGCAAGGATGACCAGAACTATCCCATCGCAATATTTATCAAGAAAGTGCTAGAGTGGAGACTACAGAAAATAAGGCCAGTGAGGACACAGCACTGCTACAGTAATATTATAGCTGCACTAACCAATAATTACTGGCATGATTTATAAAGAATCTCGGCTTCTGTTCTCATTATGATGACCAAGCTCAGTCCCACCATTAACCAAAAAACAGCAATTGTGAAGCAAAACATTCCAGTTACCAATATTGTCTATAATGATTAGTGTACACTATTCGAAAGGCATTACAATGGACCAATTATACGCCCCATCAGTAATAGCGTGCATTGACAAACACTGAGGGGTCGTTTGGTTGATGTTTTAGCATAACAAATATCAGCATAAAATCCTGCATAAGATAATACAGTGTTTGGTTGGCCGCATAAGCAAAAAATAATCGTCGCATAGCTAATGTAGTGTTTGGCTGGAGGTATTAAATAATATTTAAGTTATGCAAGAATCTATGTATTATTTTATGCGACATTAGATGCGAAATAAGAATATGTGTATTAGCGAAATGGGGATTAAACTATTTAAGACAAAAATGCCCTTTTAAAGTAAGTAATTTATGTTTAACAATAATCATTAACCAACGCATAACAATTCCCTCATTATTCATCCCCATAAAAACAATTCATGCATTATAATCCCCTTATGTGAACCAAATGACTCCTGATGTAATCATCACAAAGCTTGACATGAGCAAGCCTACCATTAGACATTATGCTAACCAAGGTTTCCGACAATATAACAGAGATAAGTTGAGTCTTCGCATAAAATCAATGAATAAACAAATTGGATTAAATTTAAATTATATAGAAATGCTAGAAATAAGTAAACTTACCTTTCCTCAGCATGAGATCGCTTGTTTCCTTTATTCTCATGTGCAACTCCATTAGGAATGGCCTTCAAAGAGTCGACCAACATAATTAATATGACGAGATATGGAATGTACAGAATGTGTCACATCTCAAGCTGCAAAATGGGAACTTACCATGCCTTCTTTCCATTTTATTGTTGTAGCAGAAATCTTTGTGGGTCCATCTTCAAGGAAGGTATAGGTCTTTGCGAGCTTTGTATTTTCAAAATATGGATTCGCATTGAAGTTCTGTGAAAAAGAGGATATCAACATTCTGAATTTCCCACACAAGAAAAGCAATATATACCGAGGTACATTAATTTCATGTGGAGGAAACTTACAAAGGTTATCGAGTAACCCGACTTCACATCTTTAGAGTCTTCAACTTCAATAGAACTTAGAAACTTGAAGATCTAGCATGGGATAAGGCAGTTACATTTTGAGATGCAGAACTCAAGAAGCGTTTAAAGGATACGTCAAAATTTTCTTATAGAAGAGAGCATCATTGTTAATTCAGCATTGACTCATTAAAAGTAATGACAAGTTCACCATTGATAAAACTCGGCCAAATAAATAGCAGTAGAGTTGGCAATAATCCAATTTAATATAGTGTTATAAGCAACAAATTAGAACCAAACCTTTTGGTCTTCTTCAGTTAGAAGTTCACCTAGGACAGGATGACTCAAAAACTGCAAGCAAATGAACCAAGTCAACTAGATAAGAAGCAATTCAGAATTTCAATAACATAGAGAGAGGTATCAGGATAGGTTCACCAACAGCAGTCAACCAGAAGTCCGGGATAGCTTTAATGATGTCGTTTCGTTTGTCATAGACAGGCTTGCGGATCTCATTGTACTTCTGTTCCACTTCCAATACTTTATCACTTGCTTCCTCATTGATCTGCTAGGAAAATTGAAATGCCCATTAGTTAACATGTAAGACCAATTAAACAAAAGAAATCTAGCATTCAACTCTAAGTTACTTTTCCAGAAAAAAAAAAATTATTGTTGTTTCACCTAAATAAGATTATACCCTGACGACCAGCTTATGTTGTGAGCACAGTAGCAAAACAGCTCATATTCTTCTACTTATTAATGATGTTCCAAAAAATTATGGAGTCGAATTATATGCTAAAGATAGTACCACATGCATGCAAAGAAGGGAAGCTTAGGAAGCAAGGTTCTCATCTATCACACACTTTTTCTTTGTCATCTTGCGTATAAAGGAACATCTAAGAGTGCCACCAATATAGAAATTGTTCCAATTCTCTGTGTTCTTCTCATTATTTTGGTTTAGACTGGTGGTGATTTTTAGAAATATGCTCCAACGGAGTTTTGCAGATTGAACTTTGACCGACGAAAAATGGATTACTAGACTATTCCTCCAATGAGTTCACATAAATCTTTTTTTTTTAATGAAAAGGTAAAGGATTAATATAGGACCCCACCTGTGGGATTATACCGGGTATGTTGTTGTTGTTGTAAAGGATTAATATAAGAAGTTGAGGCGCGTCATCAACGGAGCAGGTAACGTTTTATTAATGTCAAACGACAAAATGATGCATTAGAATAATGAAAGTTAACTCAAAAGGAAAACAAGGCAGAAATGTAAATTCGAACCCACGGATGCAAACCAGTTGTTATTCTCATCAAACTTATTTTTTCCTTTTTTTATAAGGGTGGCGTCTGGGCCAGCTTACATGCACCTCGACTATTCCATCGGGTACCTCCTACCTCCCACCAGCACAGGTACCGAGTAATCCACCCACCAAGGCTTAGGAAATGGGAAGAAAGCACCTATATGTTTTTCTCTGCTAGTCTCCAAGGTTTGTATCTACTTCATTGACCACTAAGTCAAGTCTCTTAAGTGCAGCTTAGAAGCCAAATCTCGGCCTTCCTTCCACCACAGAAATGAAGTCAAGGATCACTAATCATGTAAATACTTACTGCTAAAACAGGAACTAAAATATATGATGCCGCATAACATATCCAAAAAAGAAAAGAGATGCCCCAAATCACAAAAATTAATGAATACAATCCTTTCCTTTTCTCTATGATAATTAAATCATGACGATTTTCACACGTTGCAACTCAGACATAATCTTGCCAACCTAAACCTCAAGGTTAATCCCCTAAAGTAGCTTATGCAGTTCTCGAGCATGAATTCTTCGCAACACAGAAAAAAATACATAAACAAGGTTGCACTCACTTTTCGTTCAAGATTAGCATTTTACGATTAGTTCAACAAAAAGATGATACTTTGTGTCCACAATAAGAGGAAGCCACGATATCTTATTTCGCTGTTACATACTCACCAATTTGCAAAACTTTGGGGCCAATACGAAGAGGCATATACTGCAAAAATTAAATTACACACCAATTCGCAAAAATTTGGAGCAATACGGGAGGCATATATTACAAAAATTAAATCTTCCCAGGTTTCAATATACAAATAAGGGGAAAACCCGGATAATAATATATCAACACACGCAAAGAAATAAAATTCCAGGCCCCTGCAACAACCTTCCACTTACAAAATCCGTTTCAAAATGCCAAGTTGGATGAATCACACCCTATTTAGAAACTAGTACCACCAAATTCTCTATTAGAAACATCAAAGGTCCTCTTTTTCACTCAAATTAATTCTTTAAAAAAGAGTATATGTACTACTCCATATGTTTACTAATACTCCATAAGCACCAACTCAAAAATTGGTATAAAGTAGTAGATGCAGTTACTCCGAACCCACTTAAGATCTCGACTTATAAACACAATTCGGGTAAAAATATTTCCATTTTACCTCAAAATTAAAGAAAGGAAGAAAAGGATTAATTTACCTTCTCAAGCTCGTCTTGTATTTCTTGCAATTTTTCAATGGAAAAAACGAGCTCACCATCAATGATGTTGTTCTCTTCATCCACTTTTTGCTTCTTCCCTTTGTCAGCACCCATCTTTTTCTCTTCTCTGGAAAAAACAGGCAACAGAGCTTGCAACTGCTCTTTGTTGGAGTGGTACTGCCTTAAACCCTAAACACGCCTAAACCCATGGGTTTATATATTATATGTGGTGAGAGTGAAACAGTACACGTGTGACTTTTGTACATGTGAGGGACACAACACAACATATAATGGTTTAGGGTTTTTCGGGAAATGCCACTTATGACATAGGTTTGAGGAAACTTTGCTTGCACGTGTATTCCATATTAATTTTTGATAACGTATATGTAAATCTATAATGGTTAAGTTATAAAGTCAAATATACATATTCTACAAACATTTGATGAAATATAATTACAAATCCAAATATACAAAAACTTTTATCATTTTTACGTATCCTTAATACCTCTAAAAGTTCCAACCATAGACACTATTAGAGTTCCTTTTTTCATTTTAAAATTATGTCATCCGATGATTAAATTTATCCTGCATTTAATTAACCCCAATATTATAGTTCCAATATAAATAAATGTGCAGCTATTCGTCGTACACATGCAGCAGATATCTAGTATATAGTACCAACACATCACTATAAATAAAGCAAATTTAACTCTTCTAACCTCTTGCCAGCTACATTTTTCGGTCCTCCTCCGTGGATTTCTCCTATTTTAACAATTTTGTATTCCTTCAATTAAAATTAAGGAATAAATTAAATAAGGAAAATAAAGTCTACAATGTTACCTTTCGCAACAAATTACGTTCGTTTACTCATTTATAGATTTTAAATGATAAAATATGAGTTGTACCAAAGTTTTCAAAATATGTTCTAACACTCAAAACTCAAAAAGTCTACTGAGAGTTTACCACAAGCAAAGTACAAATTAAGACGACAAAGTGCAGAGAGAGAATTAACACTTTTTCTTAGCAGCAAAATTGGAGGAGTAATTCCAAAAAGCTGATACTATGAATCTGCATAACCAACCAAACCACCATATCATCTAGTTAAAGAATGATTAATTTATCTAAGGAAGAAAATGAATCTAATAGTAGCCTTAACCTCAATACCAAATTCTTAATATTCTAGGATGATAGAGTGATCATACATGGAAGTTTTAGACCCACTCAAGGGAACTAGCAAAGAAGCAAGATGTCCAGTCACCTGGTCTTTAGGATTCTTACGATAGCAGGCGAGATTAAGCAGAAATACAAAGTGTAGGTAATTCTTTATCCACTCTGTCGGATCAATCAACCACATAATAAGTATCATGTAGAGCAATGTCTAGCCCAGAATTAGCCAGAACTATTCCAGTGAGTCCTCCTATGGTGAACAAAAAGATGAACCCTACAGCAAATAACATGGGTGTTCTGTATCCCGCTACGCTAGTTCTACTGTGCTTTCCTTCCTTGGCCTAAGAAAGAAGGCTAGTCACTTCCCTTATTCATAGGGGCAGCCCCTTTTCTATCGAGTAGTCACTCTTGGCCTCTTTCTGTCTTGACTCGGAAATGAACCCGATGGTCAATCTTTTCCTGGCTTGAGAGGTTTCATTTCAGGTTAAGCAGGGGATCAAGACTCTAATGTTTTCATTCCTTCAGTTTCAGATAGGTGAATCAATGGGCTCATTTCCTTTCTTTCTCTCGTCAACTGGGGAAAGGTTCCTCTTTGCTTTGATTCGATAGTTGGAACTCTTTGTATACTCTTGTGAGTTGTGAATATGCTCTTGTGTCTCCTTAACCCGAGGCTTGGTCGACCTTATTGCTACATATGCCATAGTTCTGAGAGTGGAGAGAAGAAGTTCAAAATGATGCAATGAAGACTAATGCCGATGTCGTCTCAACTTCTCATTCCAAGGTAATTATCGAAATCTCTCAGATAAGTAAAATTTTTGTAAACATTGTTCTTAAATAGGAGAAATACAAGTAATTTGAAATGATTATAACTTAAATTTTATGTAAGAACTTAAATACAATTGAACGGAAGAAAGGGTATGAGGAACAAAAAGTCGATCAGTTGTGTTTCACTTTAGATTTTAGAAGATGAGTATGGTCCGTGTATTAAATATTCAATGAATTTAGTGTATTTATTTATTACTTAACATAACTTCTCGAATTCTCCATATTTTTATAACAACAAAGAGAATGTTGTTTAATGTAATACTCTTATGAATAAGATAATATAGTTATTTTTCAATGGGTTTTATAGTAATTCAATTTTGTAGGGTTATTTCGATCTTTTAACTTATGACTTGGGGCTTCACACTTATAATATAGTATGATATTCAGGCTTTTATATAACAACATCCTATATAATAATCGGTCAATATAAAAGTCATTTTTATCGAAATCGATTTTTATATCATATTATAATATGTATCCTCTATAACAATATTTTATTATAGCAGCCAAAAAATGTCGGAAAAAATGAGGTTGTATAGAGAGGTTTGACTATACTAGTCTTAAAATAGATATGCATGTACCCTATGTTAATGTATATAAAAAATTTAATAATATATAAATATTATTAAGTAATAAAATAATTTTTTTAAAATTAAAGTTCTTGAAAAAGGAATATTTGGTGATATTTAGTCAACGAAGTAGAGAATGGCCTAGCTGAGCATAAAAATGACCAAGATAGTGTCGAAAGCTCAGTGATTTATGATGTATCCCTTTCTTTTGTTTTAATTTAATTTCGTATCAACATGATCTTCTAGATACCATGTATCATATATAAGTTAACAAAAAATAAAAAGGAATTGGCGATAGGTAAGTTACGTAATTAAACAATAAAAAGTCATCATAAATCCTATTAACTGACGAATTAGTGAGAGATATTAAAGATTGTTATTTTTTTCCAACAATAATTACTTTCTCAAAACATAATGGTCGATAATAATTGTAGCAATACTTGCCGCAGTAAGTTTTAAAAAATAGATTCAATACCCAAGCTTATAAAGAAATACTTATGGTTTAAATTTTAATTTAACAACACAAATCGTCCATATAAATGAAAAATAAAGAGGCAAATTAGTTTGTATGAAGAAAATACAACGAAAAAGAAAAAAAAAATTGCTTCATAGTTCATACATATTGAGAGTGGTTTTCAAATATTACACAATTGATGAAGAGAAAATACTATATGTTCAATTAGTGCATTTTTCAAGTATTATTACTAAAACAAAAGAGATAAAATATTATTTGAGTATGAAAAGATGTCAAATACTAATGATGTGAACATGTGGAAATGGTGTATCCATAGTTGACTTCAAAGTCATTTATTGTCGATAACTGATACGTTTTTGAAAGTCTAATACAATTTTAGAGATGTTATGTAATTGCATTAGTTACCTTTGTTGGAGAAATTTTTATATGTTTATTCCTTATTCACATAACTTTTAAAATCTTAAATAATAGGTCTTCATACATAGTTCAAATATTAAACAATTTTTAAGTAAAATTTTAATAGATCTCAAAGTCCTAAATATTAGGAAAGTAGCTTAAATTATAATTTTGTCTAATATAAAATCGATTTTAAAGGATAAAAAAGATAACGATATTTAGCTAAAGGTTGTCGTGCTTTCAATATAGTACTAATCTCAAGGTACGCACGATGCGTGTGTATTCTATCTCAATGAGTACTGATTTATTTAAAATTTGTGTTTAAATAATAAAATAAAAGTATAAGTTCCTGAAGATGATCATATAAGTTAATCGTGTATAATAACTCAATAAATAAAGAAAGCCTCGTAAAAATCCTCAATAATAAGTCAATAATTCAACTTAAAATATATCTCAATTTAATAATATTATAAATTTAATTTCACAAGTTATCATGCTTCCTTTTCAGTTTCAGCAAGAACAAGTCCTTAAAAATCTAAATAGTGTTGAAGGATAGAAAAAATTTAATAACTAAAATTTAGTTGATTTATAAATTCCTAAGTATTAGAAAAATAGCTAAATTAAACCTATCTTCTCTCTCTAACCCAATGCTCACCGGCGCACGTTAGTACGACGTCCGACCACCATGGAAATGGCTCGGGGAAGAGGTAGACCTCGAGGACGACCAAGGTTGCAACCTTTAGCTGGTGGGTGAAACCTAGCTGAAGTCAACATGCAACTAGAGAAAACTCCAGTAACTACTATGGAGAATTTTATTGTTCCATTAGAAGATGTTAGAATGAAGCAACATGCAAGTGAAGGAATGAAGCAAGCGACAGCTAAGAGATTGGATCTGAGTGTTAGTCCAATTTTAAGCAGCCAAAGTGAGAAATCGATCGAGAAAGCTGCAGATCTAGCGAGTACAAGCAAGCTAACACAAGATCTGGCACCAGCAAATGAGGAGGAAGGGAAAACAACAATGTGGACTTCATTGTTTGCAGGTAATAGAAGTTATGAAAATGGTCTGAAATTAAGTTACATACCACCTAAAATTGTGGAAGGGAAGACAGTGGTACAGCTTGAGAAAGAAAATTTTGAGAAAGAAGTACTAAAATGGAGATGTTCCCTTATTGTGTATGTAATTGGAGAAACTCCGGGCTATAATTACATGCACGGATTTGTAAAACAGAGCTGGAAGCAAGTTTCAGAGAGGGGCTGGTATTCTACCATGATGAAGGATACTATGTAGTGAAGTTTCAATATGTTAATGATATGAACGAGATCTTATACTCTGGTCCATATACAATGAATAACAAGTCGCTTATTTTGAAACCATGGACTGTCAACTTTGACTTTACTAAGGAATTTCTATCTGAAATTCCCCTGTGGTGATACTTCCTAACCTACATATGAGTTATTGGGGAGCTCAGTCTTTGAGCAGAATTGCAAGTGCAATTGGAAAATCGTTGTATGCAGATGAATGCACATCCAAGCAGAAGAGGATTTTATATGCTCGAATGTTAATTGAGATTAATGTCACTAGACCACTGCCAACAAGTGTTACAGTATGGGAACCTGATGGGAGATAGTTTGACAAGAAATAGACTATGACTGGGAACCAGAATTCTATGAAGAATGCTTGAAGATTGGTCACTCTTGCAAGAAAGTTGAGACTGAATAACATTAATTTGAACAGCCTAGAAGGAGGAGGAGACCAATTGCTGGCCAAATTTCCACACATGCAGCTCCTCAGCCAGTAGAGAAAGGGGTGAAAGAGTGGAGAGCTAAGAAGACTATTGAGGTGAAGTATCTACCTATTGTGGTAGTAGGAACAGATCGAAAAGTTGAAGAGACACATGATAAGCAACTTCCTGAACAAATACAGCAACCTCTAACAAGGTGTGAATAACAAGCACTAAGGAAGGAGGTGCAGACTCCTAAAAAAAATCCCTGAACTGAGTTGTATCAGGGAGTTCCCAGCTTTGGCTACTAGTATACTTAGAGGGAATAAATCAATGGAGAATATAGGTGGTAAGGGGATTCAGAAATGCTTACCTACAGCAGAGAGTGGGCCACCTATTATAGCATAATGACCTGGGTAATATGGAATGTTAGAGGAATAAATAAGAGATTAAACAAAAGGAGCTAAAGTTATACTTACAGAATAAACATATAAAGTTAGCTGGTTTTTTGGAAACTAGAGTAAAGCAGAGTAGAGCCAACAGGGTATTCAAAAATATTTTGCCAGGATAGGCAATACGGAACAATTATCAAAGTGCAGCAAATGGGAGGATATGGATTACATGGGATCCCATGATTTATTGTATTGATGTTGAAAGGGTAGAGTCTCAATTACTCCACTGCACAGTAAGGGGGAGGCTGGATGGATTTGAAGCTTGTCTTACACTAGTATATGTATTTAACACAGTCGATCAGAGGAAGTCCTTATGGAGTAATTTGAATGATATCTCAATACAGATGATAAAACCTTAGATAATTGGTAAAGACTTCAATGCTATGTTGTATAAACAAGATAGAATGTATGGTAATTCAGTCACTATGAGTGAAATGGTTGATTTTTCAGAATGTATACATAGCCTCTTTCTGAATGAGCTGACATGGAAAGGAGAATACTATACTTGGTCTAACAAACAACAATGTAATGATAGGATACTAAGCAGTATTGATAGGGTTTTTGGTAATGACTTGTGGATGACTAACTAGGGGCATGTATGCACTGAATATGATGTACCACTGATATCAGATCACTCACCTATGTTGTTGAACATTCATTTAGTAAGATCTAACATCAAATACTCATTTAGATTCTTTAATGTATGGGCAGATCACAAGGAATTTGAAGGTCTGGTGGAGTGCATATGGAAGAGAAGATTAGCAGAGGATAAAATGGAGAACATATGGAAGAAACTTAAAGCTCTGAAGCCACTATTTAGAAGACTAAATGCTGAAGAATATAAGGGCATTTCAAAGAGAATTGAAGATGCAAGGAGTGTCCTTATTACAGTACAAGAAAAGATGCAAATCCAGTACAGTGACAGTATGCTAGAACAAGAGAAACAAACACTCCAACAACTAGAGAAATAGTCCTTAATTGAAGAGAGTATCCTGAAACAAAAGTCAAGAGTTAAATGGATTAAATTGGGGGATGCCAACACTAAGTATTTTTCTTCTATTGTGAAATAAAGGAGCCATTATAAACTGAGCCCAGAGCTAACAACAGAGGATGGAATAAAGGTTAATAATCAGGTTAGCATCAAAGAGGAGTTTATAAGCTTCTATAAAAACCTGATGGGGGCTTCTACAAAGACCTTACCAACAATTAACAAAGAAATAATGAAGAATGGTCCTAAGCTCAATCATGAACAACAACTTAGTTTAATTGCTGAAGTGAAAGAATAAGAGGTGTATAAGGGTTTATGTGCTATACATGAGGATAAGGCTCCTAGGGTTGATGGCTACAACTCATGCTTCTTCAAGAAAGCATGGCCTATAATGAAACAGGAGATTGTGCAAGCAGTGCAGGATTTCTTTCTCACAGGCAGAATGTACAAAGCCATAAATTGTACTGCAATTACTCTTGTTCCTAAAGTGAACAACCCAACTGCAACAAGGGAATTCAGGCATATTGCATTTTGTCATGTCTTATATAAGATCATATCTAAAATACTAGCAAACAGACTGCAAGGAGTATTTTCTAGTGTGATAAGTGAAACCCAGGCAGAATTCATCCCAGGAAGGAAAATATCAGATAACATAATCCTCTCTTATGAACTTGTGAAGGCATACACCAGAAAGAATTCTTCTCCAAGGTGTATGGTCAAGATTATCTAACCAAAGCTTATGATTTCATGGAATGGATATTCCTAGAACAAGTGATAGTTGAGTTGGGATTCCCTAGTAGGTTTCAACAATGGGTGCTTACTTGTGTGAAAACTGTGAGCTACTCAATTATCATTAATGGAGAACCTACATAACCTTTTCCAGCTGCCAAGGGGTTGAGACAGGGAGATCCTATGTCTCATTTACTATTTGCAATTGCTATGGAGTACTTGAGTAGATGCTTGAATGGTCTGAAAAGGGAAAGGGATTTCAAATACCACCCTAGATGTGCTAAGCTGGGCATAACTCATCTGAACTTGGCAGATGATTTGTTGTTGTTTGCAAGGGGTGACATAGCCTCAATCACTCAATTACAACAATGCCTTAATCATTTCTATGGGACTTCAGGCTTAAAAGCTAACCAGGAAAAGAGCTCAATTTTCTTTGGAGGTGTAACTCAGCTGGCTAGTGAATAGATATTGCAGAAATTTGGTTACTCCAGAGGTGTTTTGCCAGTTAAGTATCTGGGAGTTCCATTAACCACCAAGAAGATCTCCACAGCTCAATGGCAACCACTTATTGAGAAGATGGTGGCAAGAATCTCATCATGGACAGCAAAAAAGCTCTCATATGCTGGAAGAATATAGTGAGTTCAATATGTCTTATTTGGTATTCAAGCTTATTGGTCACAGCTATTTCTGATTCCTAGCAAAGTTCTGAAGACTATTGAAGCATATTGTAGGAGCTATGTGTAGTCAGGAGTTAATGTTATTACAAAAATATCTCTGGTGCTTGGGATAGAATATGTACACTTAAGAGTGTTGGGTGACTAAACCTAATCACTCCTAAAGTTTGGAATAGAGCAGCAGCAACAAAAAATTACTGGGATCTAGCACACAAGGGTGATAAGATGTGGATCAAATGGATACATGCGTACTATATAAAAAGTCAACAACTCTCTGATATGCCAATACCAAAGCAGGCTTCTTGGCTAGTTAGAAAGATTGTGGAGGCAAGAAATTCAGTAGAAGCAATCCACATCCAACCAAAGAAGAACAACAATATGATCAGGCAGATATATTTTGCTATGATGGGTCAATTGCCAAGAGTTGAATGGAAGATGTTTATTTTTAGGAATGAAACAAGGGCAAAAGTTAAATTCACAATATGGCTATACTTCCAAGATAGGATGCTGACCAGCGATATATTAAAATGGGGGATACAAGTGGACAATAAGTGTGTTCTGTGTAAAGTATATGATGATACCAAGAAGAATATATTTGTTGAATGTGAGTTTACTAAGTGCATATGGATAAGGCTACTGAAATGGATGCAAAGACAACCTGTCTGGGCATCTTCATGGGATCAACATTTGAAGTAGGCAGCAGAGAATGCAAAAGAGAAATCAAGCAGAGCAGGAGTCTTCAAAATGGTATACGCAGAAGCAATTCATATGATCTAGAATGAGAGAAATCACAGGATATTTGAGAAACAAAGCAGAAAAGCTGAAGATCTAGCTAGGAATATATCATGTTTATGCAATGTAAGAGCAACAAAGCAAAATAGACAACTTATGCAAAAGTTAATTTTGATCGTAAATAAAATAGCATAGAGGAGGAGAGTTTAAAGTTTATATCTGTATAGTTTGGAGAGATAGAATAGGTAGAACAATAGGATGTGTTTAAGCCAATTGTGGATTTGTAAAGTTTCACCGGTGATTAATGAAAAATTTTAATTACCCAAAAAAAATTTAAAAAAATAGCTAAATTATAATTTTGTCCATATGCTAATGCCATTCTTATAAAAACAAAATTTATGTATCCTATTCAGTTTGTTTTTTAAAATAATTTTACTTATATGATGAATACGAAAAATAATTAATTTAATTCTTGCTAAATAGTTAATTCAAAGACTTAATTATTTGTTCGCAACATTAAAGGAAACTACATATTAGTAGTTTTCACCTAATGCAAATAAGGAAAGATTTATTAATTAAACTTTAAGTTGATATCAAAGTCCCAAGTATTAGAAAATTAATTAGATTACCAGTACCAAATATTAGAAAAATAATCAAATGACTATTTTGTCCAGTGTGAACTCTAATTTGAGAGGGTAAAAAAGGTGAACTATATTTCGCTAAGGGCCTTCGTGCAAATAAAAGTATTAATTAGCCACATTTGATTTAAAAAAATTCTAGAAGATAATTTGATAAGAACTTTTAACTTACATAAATAAATTCACAAAAAAACAAAGAGATAAAGAAAAGAATAAAAAAACATAAAAGCATAACGAAACGCACATTCCAAATATTTGCAGATGCTTGTTGATGCAAAAAATTAGAAAGAAATAATTTTTAGTACAAAGATTTACCATTTTATTAAATAATTACGATTGTTCAATATTTTTCATGTCAAAATAATAAATACCAAAAGAAAGATATTTATTTCATTAAAATTTTACTCCTTTTTAAAATTCCTACATATTAGTAGTTTTCACCTAATTTAAATAAGTAAAGATTTATTAATTAAACTTTTAGTTGATATCGAAGTCCTAAATATTAGGAAATTAATTAGAATACTATTACTAAATATTAAAAATAATCAAATGACTATTTTGTCCAGTGTGAACTCTAGTTTAAGAGGGTAAAAAAGTCAAACGACATTTCGCTAAGGTCATTCGTGTTTTTATATAGTATAGATATAGTTAGATTTACCATACGCGTGTATCATGTACGATGCATATAATTGCTAAGGGCCTTCGTGCAAATAAAAGTATTAATTAGCCACATTTGATTTAAAAAAATTCTAGAAGATAATTTGATAAGAACTTTTAACTTATATAAATAAATTCACAAAAAAACAAAGAGATAAAGAAAAGAATAAAAAAACATAAAAGCATAACGAAACGCACATTCCAAATATTTGCAGATGCTTGTTGATGCAAAAAATTAGAAAGAAATAATTTTTAGTACAAAGATTTACCATTTTATTAAATAATTACGATTGTTCAATATTTTTCATGTCAAAATAATAAATACCAAAAGAAAGATATTTATTTCATTAAAATTTTACTCCTTTTTAAAATTCCTACATATTAGTAGTTTTCACCTAATTCAAATAAGTAAAGATACATTAATTAAACTTTTAGTTGATATCGAAGTCCTAAATATTAGGAAATTAATTAGAATACTAGTACTAAATATTAAAAATAATCAAATGACTGTTTTGTCCAGTGTGAACTCTAGTTTAAGAGGGTAAAAAAGTCAAACGACATTTCGCTAAAGTCATTCGTGTTTTTAGTATAGTATAGATATAGATAGATTTACTATACGCGTGTATCATGTACGATGCATATAAAATTATAAAAACTTAAGCCTTTAAAAATAAGATTTTTAAAATATAAGCTCTTGAAAATGACATGAGCTTATTTAGTAAAAAAAAAAGTAGAAGTTAAGCATGAAACAACCAAGATGATTTATGTTTGTTACTTACTGAGTTGGCGTACTCACGTTACTCCATTGGCGTACTCACGTTACTGTAACGACCTGGTCGGTCATTATGTAGAATCTACATTTATATTTACTGTTATTGCCTCGTCATAGCTTGGTTAAACCGTTCTTGATGTGTTAGAGTTGGTAGGCTTGGAATCGAATAATTATAATGAGAATTTAATCACTTAGTCTTTAGAAATAGCCTTAGAGTTAGAACAGTCAACTGAGAGTCGACTTATTGGTAAACCACCTCGGAATGTGGATTTTATGGCTCGGATAGCTTCGTTAGGTGATTTGTGACTTAGGAGTGTGTTCAGAATATTTTTGTGATGTCCGGTGTAGAATTAGGCTTGAATTGGACAAAGTAGTTATTGCGATTTTCGGTCGGCAGTGGAAATAGGCTATCGGGGTCGGAATGGAATCCCGAAAGTTGGAACAGGTTCGTAATGTCATTTTGGATATGTCTGCAAAATTTCAGATCAATCGAAGTTGTTTTGGATAGTTTCCGCATCGATGGTGGATTTTTAGAAATATCAAAGATCTTAGGCTTGAATCCGATGTGATATTGGTGTTTCGATGTTAGTTTTGGTGTTCCGAGGGTGCAACTAAGTTTTAATGATCATATGTGATGTGTTGGTATAATTGGTTGGGGTCCTGAAGGGCTCGAGATTGATTTCGGGTGGTTAACGGACACTTCCGGACTTGAAAAATCTTCTGTTTTGCTTGTGTGTTGCAGGGTGTAAATTCCTCTATGCGATCGCGGGGTGTCATATGCGATCGCATAGGTCTGTTGGTGAGGCCCCAGAATTTGTTCTGTGCTATCGCACTTGAGGAGCTGCGATCGCACAGGGGTCTTGGCGCGTGGGAAAAATGGTAACTGGTGCACTGTGCGATCGCGTGCACAGTGTTGCGATCACGTGAGGGAGTGGAGAAGACCCTGTGCGCACGCGCATGGGAGCGTGCGAACGAACATGGTATTTTATTAAAAACCTGGGCAGTTAAATTAAAGCCCTTCCGCGACCATAACCTATTTTAACACCATTTTTGAACAGGAAGAGCTCTTGAGGCGATTTTGAAGAGGGAAAATCAGTGTTCTTCATAGAGGTAAGTATTTTGGACCTTAAAACTTGATTATAGGTGATTAAGGAACATAATCTCAGTGTTTAATTCATGAAAATCAGTAGAAAAAGGTGGGATTAGGGCTTGAGATTATGAGACCTTTAGGGATCGATTTGAGGGGTCAAACAAACTCCAATTTTAGCGTTCTTTATATGTACGGACTCGTGAGATGATGAAGAACATTATGGTATAAAATTTGTCAAGTTCCGAGATGCGGTTCTGGGGGTCGGGTTTTGGCTAATTTCGGGTTTTGAGCTAATTTGGTACTTTTCAATTGAAATTCATTCCTTAAGCATAATTTGACGATAAAAATATGAAGTTGGTAGATTTGGAGCACTCAGAGGCTGAATTTAGAAGCAAAGGCACTGCGGAATAGTATTTTAGCTGGTTTTGAGGTAAGTAACGTTTCCAAACTTGGTTCTGAGGGTTCGAAACCCCGAGCTAAATGATTTATGACTATTGTTGAGGTGACACACATGACAAGTGACGGGCGGGAGTGCACCGAGTATATGTGGACTGGCTTATCCCATGGCACCGCTTAGTGATTATTCCCTGATGATATTTGTGCTTCTATTAATGTGAATAATGCGAACATGGTAGAAATCATGATAAGTTATATATATTAAGGCTTCACACCGAAAATGCTGAGACCCGAGTGGTCGTATATTACTGTCTCATTTTATGATTATTTGATTCCACATACTCAGTCCTGTTATAACATACCACTTCATATTTCAGTCTCAGTATCGTTAATTATATGCATACTTATCATTGTTTCGGGCTGATGGATGCATCTGTGATCCATGTGAGGGAGACGGAAGAGTAATGACTGAGTGAGGCCGAGAGCCTGTTATTGAGACAGTTATGATATCGGACTGCACACCGCAACGATATTAAATCATGCCTTTGTTGGCTTGATATGGCGGTTGGGCCACTAGGGACCCTCCGGAGTCTTTACATCCCTAGTGAGCGCATTGATGTTGAGGGATGGATTTTCCTTGGCATGGATTGTGTCCGAAGTGGATGTTATGTGAGGGATGGATTGTCCCTGGACATGGATCTTGTCCGAGTGTTGTATTCCGGAGATGGACTTTCTCCGTGGGGCTGGATTAGCCTTTTTCCTCAGTACGGAGTGACTACGATCACCGATGATTATGTACATTCCGGGATGGAATTTTCCCTAGGCCTGAGAGCCATATACGGTACTGAGTGGACTGTTGTGTGAGGGTTGTGAGCACAATGTGCACATCCACACTGGTTTCATACATATATTTTATGATGGCATGTAGAGTATACTGGCATACTTGACATATTTACTCATCCTGATAAACTGTTAG
>ML309600.1:0-40454 GCA_005239505.1 Nicotiana paniculata
GATAATTAAATTAAGAAATTTAATTAGTCAAATAAATTTAGTTATTAGTCCAAATAAAATATTGTTATATTCTTTGCTAGCACAGATGATATAATTAATATTGTGAACAAATTAAAGTTTTCTATTTGAAATAGAAAATTAAATTATATCTCTTGAAAATATATATGTGATATGTATATTTAGTGCATGTAATTAATATTTGTTTATATGAGATATTTATATAAATATTAATGGTGACAAATTTGTTAGATCCAATTTAGAGTTGGACTAACGTTAGTCCAGGACGTGTCGGCAATTCTCTTTTGGAATGAATTCGATTTTCAAGAAGTAAAATTATATAAAATTTAATTTTAAAAATTATTTTTTACTCCAAAAAAAAATCAATACCTTAACTATTACTTAACCAAATAGGAATACGTTCTTATTGATGATACAAAAAGGGTGTTAGGCTGCCGTAGAAGATATAGAGACGAGACTTATTTCTGGAAAAGAAAACCTATTCCGCGTCACATCAATTCTTGAGAAGAAAAATTATTTTGTGAAAGTGAGAGTGCAACACAAGCCAAGAGAGAAAATACAATTACAAAAAAAGTATTTCTTGTTCTTCTAACATTGAGTTGAGATTTTTGAGAAAAATTTCAGCACAATATTTGTTCAATTTGTTCGCGGGTTTCATTGATCAAAGAGTTGATAGCAAGGGTCGGTCTCGGTGTGGATACACATAGAGTCTTCGCGCTATCGAAGAATTTTTGAAACGACTCTCTTCACCAGGTACGTCTTAGATCCGATCTTTGACATGTAAATAAATTTTAAGCACGAAAAGTTCTACCTAGGATTGTAATGTCTTCCGATGCGTGTTATGAACATCTATATGCAATCCTACAGTGGTATCAGAGCCGTGGTTTCTCGTGTCTAAAATTTATTACGAGATATTTTTAAGATTATATTTGAAGAGTTCAAACCATAATACTTCTCAAATTTGAAATTGTTTGAAAGTATACCACCTGATGTTATTTTTATTAAGAATAAAATTATGCAATACATTATTAAAACCTCAATTGCATGTGATGAATTGAAAATGCTTTTGAAGTTTCTTTGTTACTGTTATGAAACATAAAGTTATTGTGGTATGAATTTATTTATATGCGATACATAAAGTTTCATCCTTAACTTTTACATTATATAGTGTAAAATGTTAATAGTATGTTGAATTATGTTTATTTGTCTCATGTTTGTTCTTTATATTTCAAATTATTTATTATATGTGATGTAAATTAATTTAGGACTAAGCATGTAGACAACTTGAATTAAATTCATGTGCTATAAAAGATTTGATCTTCATATTATTAAAAAACTTTTTAGTAATAATTCCCTCCTATTAAAATTTGAGTTCTTAAATAATAAAATATAAGATATTTTATTATAGAGCTATCCATCAAGGTAAATAATTCTACTTATTTTTTGTTTATAAGGAGCGGCCTGACTACCAGGAGACTTATACTTCGAGAATATGTTTAAATTATTTATTGCATTAGATGTATGGATTGAAAGAATTATTCAATCTTACACTAGACGCCTGGACTACCCGGGAAGTATAAAATTTAATAAGTTCTTTACTATCATGATGGTTGAACTCAACTATGCCAATAGGATCGACCTGACTACCAGGGGACTATTTGACATAGAGCTATTTAAGGAAATTGTATATGAATACAATTGGTAAGAGTATCTACTTTTAAAATATATGTGAGAAACGACTTGATTTCCAAGTGGCTCATACATATTGTTAAAGGATTCTTTTACTCCACTAACAGAAATAAAGATTTCGTAAACTATAATGAGGGAAAATAGTTTAAAATAATTAGTGAAAATATCATTTAGATAAAAGTCCATGTCTTTATGATATATGTAAATATGTTCTTATATTATTGCCTTTTCTTTTCTATATTTTAGATTTCTCAATATGTCTGTTATATCACTGCGTGAAATACTTGAGACTAACGAGTTGGTAGGATAAAACTTTGATGACTGGTATAGAAATTTGAGAATTGTTCTCATGCATGAAAAACTTATTGATGTGATCGATAAGCCTGCAAAGATAATCCCACCAAATAATGATGTTCAAGGCACCAAGGTTTATCAGAAACACTTGGAAGAATGCCTTGCTATTAAACATATCATTCTCACTTCTATGAGTTCTGAACTCCAGAGAAAACATCAGAATATGGATCCAACTGAAATTATTGAATATCTTAAGAAGATGGTTGATACACAGTTGGACATTGAAAACTCTCCAGTTGGACCCCTTGTCAATCATGTGATTGTTCTTACCGAAGAACATGAGAGCTGGGATACAAGCTTGGTAAAGAGATTTCTGAAGATTTGATCTTTCAGTCAGTTTATGATGCTGAATGTTTTCACTGTAAGAAGAAAGGGCATTGGAAGAGAAACTGCAAGGAGTATCTTGCAACTCTAAAGGACAAGAAACAAAGTGAGACATTAATGAAAAATGTTTTTCAAGGTTTATTTAGCTACTACTAATTCTTCACTATGGGTATTAGATACTGGAAGTGGCTATAACATCTGCAATATGTTGCAAGGGTTCAAGATAAGTAGGAGACTAAAGAAAGGAGAAATTAATCTACAAGTTGAAAATGGTGCAAAAGTTGCGGCCGTAGCTGTAGGATAAATTTCTTTAGTAATGCCTACTGGCAAAGTATTTATGTTGGATGATTGCTATTACGTTCCTAAATTTGTTTCGAACATAATTTCAGCTTCCATATTAGACAAACGTGGTTTTCGCATTAATATAGGCAATGATATTTGCTCTATTTATTATAGTGATAATTTATATGTTAATGGCTATCTCCAACATGATGTTTATGTCTTGCCTAATGTGAATGCTAATTCGATTATGCATGTTTCAAGTCTTAAGAGGAAAAGAGATGATCAAGTAAATCGTACATACCTTTGGCATTGTAGGCTTGGTCATATTGGAGAGAAAAGAATTAACAAGTTGTACAAGGAAGGGTACCTTGACAAATATGATTTTGAATCATATCCAACTTGTGAATCTTGTCTCAAAGGAAAAATGACCAAATCTCCATTTACTGGAAGTGGAGAAAGAGCTTCTGAATTATTGGGACTAATTCATACAGATGTTTGTGGGCCCATGAAAATTCAAGCTAGAGGTGGATATTCTTACTTCATCACCTTCACTAATGATATGTCTAGATATGGATTCGTGTATCTTATGAAACACAAATCTGAATCTTTTGAAATGTTCAAAAGGTTCCATAGTGAAGTTGAGAAACAGACTGGTAAAAGTATCAAAGTACTAAGGTCTGATAGAGGTGGAGAATATCTTAGTGAAGATTTTACTAGATATCTCAAAGAGAATGTGATTCTCTCACAGTGGACACCTCCAAGAACACCACAACACAATGGTGTNATTTGGAAGCAGCAACATACTTACTTAATAAAGTTTCCACTAAGTCAGTCTCTACAACACCATATGAGATATGGAAAGGACGTAAGCCTAACCTTAAATACATTAAAGTTTGGGGTTGTACATCTTATGTTAAGAGACTTCAGTCTGATAAACTTGACTCAAGATCTGATAAATGTAGGTTCATTGGATATCCCAAAGAAAAAATGGGATATTATTTCTATCACCCTTCTGACCATAAAGTGTTTGTGGCAAGAGGAGCAACCTTTTTGGAAAGGGAATTTCTTTTAGAAGGAAATTATGATGGAGAAATAGAACTTGATGAAGTTCAAGAAACTAATGAATCAACACAATATAAAGATCATGAGACCCAAGTTGAAGAACTTTTATTGGACGTTTTCAAGTTGCCAAGGAAGTTTCCATCTTCAACGGTTGATGTTCAAGAGATAAATGTAGTTCAGGAACAGGTTAATGAACCAGTTCCAAACCAAATTGAACGCCAACCAAATCCAGCACAAGGTGAACAAGTTGTACAAGTACGTATTAGAAGGTCTACACGAGAACGTCATGTACCAACTAGATTAAATCAAATGGTACAAGATGATGTATCAAATGAGGTTGATCATAATGATGATGACCCTAAGACCTGTGAAAAGGCTTATGAGAAATGGCGAAAGGCCATGGAATCTGAAATGGAATCCATGAAGGAAAATAAAGTATGGACTTTAGTTGAACCTTCAATGGATATAAAACATATTCGTTGTAAATGGGTTTTTAAGAAAAAGATTGGAGCAGACGAAAAAGTAGAGACCTACAAAGCCCGTCTTGTTGCCAAGGGATATCGTCAAAAAGAAGGAGTCGACTATGACGAGACTTTCTCTCCCGTGGCAATGCTCAAATCAATTCGGATTTTGCTTGCTACAGCATACTATGATTATGAAATATGGCAAATGGATGTGAAAACAAATTTTCTTAATGGTGAGCTAGAAGAGGATGTGTACATGAAACAACCTGAAGGTTTCACATCTTCGTCTGATCATAATAAAATTTGCAAGCTACAAAGAGCCATTTATGGACTAAAGCAAGCTTCTCGAAGTTGGAATATTCGCTTTAACAAGACAATTGAAAAGTTCAATTTTGTTAGATGCGAAGAAGAACCTTGTGTGTACAAAAAGGTTAGTGGGAGCACAATTATATTCTTAGTGTTGTATGTTGATGATATATTGCTCATAGGGAATGACATACCGACATTGCAAAGTACCAAGATTTGGCTATCTGAACAGTTCTCCATGAAAGACTTGGGAGAAGCAGCTTATATATTAGGAATAAAGATCTATAGAGATAGATCTAGGAAACTGCTTGGACTTTCCCAGTCTTTGTACATTGATACCATCTTAAAGAGGTATAACATGGATAATTCCAAAAGAGGCTATCTACCAATTGGCACTGGAATTACTCTCAGTAGGGAGGATTGTCCTAAAACACCTGAAGAGAGAGAACGCATGAGTAAGATCCCATACGCTAGTGCAGTGGGAGCTATCATGTATACCATGACATGTACACGTCCTGATGTGTCTTATGCACTTGGAGTGACTAGCCGATATCAGGCAAATCCTGGTGAGGAACATTGGAATGTGGTGAAGACATTCTAAAGTACTTAAGAAGGACTAAAGAACAATTCCTCATCTATGGAGATTCTGAGTTGAAACTTGAAGGTTATACTGATGCAAGTTTCTCTTCAGATAGAGATGATAGCAAATATATCTCTGGTTATGTATTCACCTTAAATGATGGTGCGGTGAGTTGGAAAAGTTCCAAACAAGCTACAGTAGCTGACTCAGTGACTGAAGCAGAATATATAGCAGCTAGTGAAGCTGCTAAGGAAGCTGTATGGATGAAAAAGTTCTTAACTGAACTTGGTGTGGTTCCTTCAATAGAAGGTGCGGTTCCGCTGTTGTGTGACAATACTGGAGCCATTTCTCAAGTAAAAGAACCAAGATCACACCAAGAGTCCAAACACGTTCTGTGAAGGTATCACTTGATAAGAGAGATCATTGAACGTGGAGACGTCGAGATTCAAAAGGTTGAAGGAAAGGAAAATGCAGCAGACCCATTCACTAAAGCTCTTAGCACAAAGGAGTTTGACAAGCACAAGTAGAAATTGGGGATGAAGTACAGGAGCGATTGGCTCTAGTGCAAGTGAGAGATTGTTAGGGATATAGTAGATATGCCCTAGATCCAATATCACATTTCATTATTCGAACATATTTTTGTGAACGTTATTTGATATAAAATATATGTGGCGTTTGATATTCTTTTATCATAGTTAGTATTAATTGTTTGATTAACTTGATAAGGTCCTTGATTAAATTTTGAGACTTGACATTGTGATGGAGATCATGATAATGAGAGTAAAGTTTCTTATAGTTTAATCTAAATTTGTTCTTGATCATAGGATTATTAATTTGGACATTAGTAATTCAGTTAGACCAATATTTATGTGACCATCTTTATGGGATAAAGATTAGTTGATCTCATTAACTAAATCACATAGATAGATGATGCATATAGAGATATGATCATTGAATCGACTCATTGGATAATTCCTAATGGTTAGAATTACCATAAGCTATCAATAGGATATTCTCTTGAAGAATGTGATGTAAGAATTTTCTTTGACCTGAGATCGTCATAGTAATTGACAAGTTATTTATTGTGCTTTGTTACTAGACACCTATGGCCCCTGGGCAATAGTTGAAAGGATATTCCGTATGATTAAATACTTGTAGAATTAGTGATTGATCAAGATGGAATCTGTCAACTCTTGGTAATGAGTTTAAGCTCCATGTTGTCATGAATTATAAACGACCAAACTAAGATCTTGGCCAGGGCAATTGAATGAAAAAAGAAATGAGTTTCTTAGGTCATTCGATAGTAGATTATATTTGACATGAATACATAGTTGGTCGCCTATTAGGATTTGACAGCTAAACCGTATCCTAGGGCGATCCAGAGCTATAAGGACAGAAGGAATTACTACATTATTCTTCTACGGGTTCTTGAGAGTAAATTGTATACTTCATGCTATCCGGTCGTTAAGGAGTGTTGCTAGACGCCACCCTTGATTAGTATATTGATGTGATCAATTTACTACCGGATTAGTATTGAACCTATGGGGTCGCACACTAACGAGTGTTCTGATCTTTGCTAAAGGATTAATTACTTTATTATTTGATAATTAAATTAAGAAATTTAATTAGTCAAATAAATTTAGTTATTAGTCCAAATGAAATATTGTTATATTCTTTGCTAGCACAGAGGATATAATTAATATTGTGAACAAATTAAAGTTTTCTATTTGAAATAGAAAATTAAATTATATCTCTTGAAAATATATATGTGATATATATATTTAGTGCATGTAATTAATATTTGTTTATATGAGATATTTATATAAATATTAATGGTGACAAATTTGTTAGATCCAATTTAGAGTTGGACTAACGTTAGTCCAGGACGTGTCGGCAATTCTCTTTTGGAATGAATTCTACTTTCAAGAAGTAAAATTATATAAAATTTAATTTTAGAAATTATTTTTTACTCCAAAAGAAAATCAATACCTTAACTATTACTTAACCAAATAGGAATACGTTCTTATTGATAATACAAAAAGGGTGTTAGGCTGCCGTAGAAGATATATAGACGAGACTTATTTCTGGAAAAGAAAACCTATTCCTCATCACATCAATTCTTGAGAAGAAAAATTATTTTGTGAAAGTGAGAGTGCAACACAAGCCAACAGAGAAAATACAATTACAAGAAAAGTATTTCTTATTCTTCTAACATTGAGTTGAGATTTTTGAGAAAAATTTCAGCACAATATTTGTTCAATTTGTTCGCGGGTTTCATTGATCAAAGAGTTGATAGCAAGGGTCGGTCTCGGTGTGGATACACATAGAGTCTTCGCGCTATCGAAGAATTTTTGAAACGACTCTCTTCACCAGGTATGTCTTAGATCCGATCTTTAACATGTAAATAAATTTTAAGCACGAAAAATTCTACTTAGGATTATTATGTCTTCCACTGCATGTTACGAACATCTATATGCAATCCTACATAAATATCTCCTTCTGTGCTCTATTCCTTCAGCTTGTAGGTTCAAGTCAACTTTGCTTTGAAGTGTTCTAAGTCTTACAAACACCTTGTTATGTGACTCATTGAGGTCAATCAAACACGTAATGATAGGCTCTGAGTTACCGTTTAGTTGCCAGATAAGATTAAGAGGAACACCAAAACAGATTTTGTATAACAGAATTAAGTATCTGGATAGCAAAATAAGAAAAAAAATTTCAGCTTTGTACCTTTGTATTATATTCGAGGAAGTTTGATTGTTCAAAAGGGCTAGTATACTATCTTTTCTTTTTGCAAATAAGGACAAGGGTTTTAGTGAAGGCTCTTCCCTTTTCCTCTGACATTATGATTGAGAACCTAAAATCACTTTTTTTAAGATCATTGCTGTCAGCACTGCTCTAAATCTACTCCGATCATAAAATTTCAACCTATCTAGTAGCAGAATTCTGGGCCCTACACTTTAGATTGAGTTGGTTTCTCTTTGCTTCTGATTCTACATCTTGAGGAAAAAAAATAAAATGGGCAAAAGATTCTTACCTAAGGAACGTACCATATTTTTTGTTTGTTGTTTGACCTCCCTTTTTATATATGCGAATTTTCATTGGATGTCTGGATACTACAGGGAAAGGGAGTACTGTGTATGACAGTATGAGATAGATCAGTAGTGCCAAGTTAAAGTTTTCTTAATTAAAGACAAATAGAGACCAGATTCGAGTTCCTATATAGAGAAAAAAAGTTAGGTGATTTATTCCCGTCTAGCTAAGTCTTAGTCTTGTGGAAGAATGGAGGTAGCCGGTGGAATAGTCAAGGTGCGTATAAGTAACTTGAACAGTGAACACCACCATTATCAACATTTTCTTTTTGGTTTAAAAAGTTCATGCAACTCCTTTCCCTCCATGAAGGAAGACTGGCCTACAGTTATGCATGTGGAGATTTTAGGTGCCATCCTTGGTTATCTTTGAAAGAAAATAGTATGGCTGTGTTAAATCTTTTGAAATATGCAACAAGTTTCATCTCTCTAGTAGAAAAGTATGCATTGGTGTAATAGAGATATATGAAAAGTATGGCTGTGTAATGAGTTACACTTTCTCTACTTAGAATTTGTCAAGGTGGATTAATTGAAGCCAGGCACAGCGGGCAAGAATCTAATTGTCAAAGTCCTAAATACTGATGTGGTGGTTGACAAGAACCAAAACAACAGGTGGCAGTCTCAATCGCCATGTGTATATATTCTCAACCGCAAATCACACGTGCAGATGAGAGCCTTGTTGGAGATGAAACTGGAACTATCATATTCACCGCTCGTAACGAACAAGGTAGTGTCAATCTTCTTCTTTTTATTGCCTTGGCGTAAGTTCATTTTTTATGAACTAACTGCATTCTGAGTTCTAGATTTGCTGCATCTAGCTCCTCACTATCAAGGAACAATAAAGGATGTTCACAAATTTGATTTCTATTAGCACAATACCTATTGCTTATGCTTATGATAGCTCTAGTTTTATCATGTAGTTGACTTGATGGAGCCAGATAGCATCCTACTCCTTTATGGTGCAAAAGTCCAAATATATCGAGGCTTCATGAGGTTAGCTGTAGAGCATCGTATGCAAATCATAATCGCAGAACCTGTGGAATTTGTTGTAAATGAAGATGATGATTGCAATATGTCTTTAGATGAGCATGAGGTAATCCAGAAATATTGACGATGAAGAAATAGTTCCACACTATTCATCACCTTTGACCTGCAGGACACCTCTGCCTTAAGAACGCCTTAGTGTATATTTTTGGTTCTTTTTGCATAGAAGCTCACTGTATCCAATGGATGGTCACTCGCCTTTTACTTTATCGGACTAAAACTATTAAGCTATTTTCTATAATGAAAACCTTACCGAAGTATTAAACATTGGAGAAAGGCTAAAACATGACAATGAAGTGGTTATGCGCTGTACATTTGTTTTCAAAAGAAGAGTTCTTCACTGTTACTGTACAATTTTTCCAAAGTAATACTCTCTCCGTTCCGTTTTACGTGGCACTTTTCATTTTTCGAGTCACTTTGACTAATTATTGAAGCTAAATTGGATTAGATTCGCTCAATATTTTAAAATTTTAATTTTAATATTCAAAAACTATACAAAAAAATATAATTAGTTGCTATATTTCTCATATCAAAAAGATTAGAAATGTATTTTAAAGGGTCGGTCAAAGTTTACGTAGTGTACTTTGAAGATGTTGGTTTTAAGCTTTCAATTGATACTACAAAGTCAGAGTACTTGAAGACAAGAAATAAATGGTCATTTTCTGGAGGTTTATTTGCATGGAATTGCTGGAATACAAGGAACAAAAGGAGAATTCCAGCTGGAGTTAAACCAGGATATTGTTGTTTATCAAAGAATTAGATTCTCAGTCAAAACTTATTTTTAAAAGTATCCGGGTTACTGATAATCAAGAAATTCAAAATTTTCTCAGAAATAAGAATAAGAAATGGCAAAATAATCAGTAGAAAGCACAAGAAAATAAGTATATTCCAATAATAATCAGAACGTGTCTGTACATATAACATTTCTTTCCCTTATATAGGGACCTTCAAGTACAACGTTTATTCCTTTTAATGATTGAGTCATGATGAGCATTAATAACATTAATGAAACGTTATAATTGATAATTGTAACTGTTTCGTGAAGATTCTATAATGTTTGAGCTCATTAATTGAAGATCTATGAATCTGCCCCTTTCCTTGTCTTGGTTCATTCCGTCGGTGCCTCATCAAATCACTAAAGAAGCTCAAACATCCGTTTCTTATCATCTCGCGAGTGATTTGCTCGTATCTATTAAGATTCGCATCTCTTTCAATGTACCTCTCCAGCTGCCGATTTTCTAGTAATCCACGTGTCTTGCAATGTCAACCACACAATTAATTTCACGTGTAATATTTATTTTTTACCAATACAGATAGTCCTCCCACTTACCAATTATTCAACAATTGAATATTTGGGGAGTGGATCTCATTTAAGGCGGGAACTTTTTGCCGCCGTTTCATTCGTACCATTGTATCTTCTTCTAAACTAATATGTCGTATGTCACTTCCATTTAATGCATGTGACACGTGGCAGTCGTTGATTAGTTCAGCAACTCCTCAGCGGGTTTTAGGTCTTTTTTGCGGTTGCATCAGTTACGAAGTGACAGGTTTCATAATGACATTCCCATCATTACTTGCTTTATATGACGATTGCTTCTGCATATGAATACATCCTTTACCTTTGCTTCTACGAAAAACTTTCTTCATCATTCACAATTTACTAGTATTACTTCTCCACACAACTATGTCTTCTTCAAATCCTGATCCCCGGAAAGTTGTTATTGTAGATGAACTTCCCCATTCTTCTGCTCATATCAGGAGTAGGAGAGGTGGTAGATTTACATAGCTTAGGGTCAGTGTCTGTTCGTGGATCTTCTTTACAACCCAGCACTACTCATTCATCATCTTCTAGAACTGGGGTTTCATCTTCACATAGATCTTCCGCTAGAAGTAGGGATTCTAGTGAACCACTTCGTGAGCCTACCGTAGACGAGATTATTCCCCCTGAACTTTCCTTTGTCACTGATAGTGAGTCAATTAAAAATCAGGTCACTTCCATGACTTCTCACGATTGTGCTGATGTTTATCCTTCCCAGATCACTGAAGGTTTAGTTTCTCTCGTGCGTAGAGATTGTTATTGGAAATTTAACTTCCCGATTATAGTTCCCAATGAGAATGAAAGGATCACCTCCTTTAAAGCTGTTGTTTCTTTCGTGTATACATATCCCTTCACATTAGGTTTTAGGACACCTATTGATCCAGTCATTATTGAGTTTTGTCGTTTCTTTGATGTGTGTTTAGGACAAATTGGTCCTATTATATGGAGGGTTCTGGCATGCCTTAGATATTTAGCAAATATGGTTTTTTTACTCTTAACCTTCTACCATCTGATCTATCTTTACTCTCCCAAGTTATTCCGTCATGGGATTTTTACTCTCGTAGCAAGGAGTAAGAGAGTTTTGGTCAGTCCTGAAGACGATATAGATCGTGGATTAGTAGGTGAAGAGAACATGCCCTTCCCTGAGAAGTGGAACTTTGCATGTAAGTTTCCCTTTTATTTCTCTTCTTTTTATGAAGAATATGAGTTCACGTAACTGTTTTACTTTTCCTTTTCAGCAACCATGGGAACCGTAGAGGAGATTCCTGGTTTTCGTGGTTGGATAGAAAAATTGTTAACAATTGCTCCAATAGAGGAAAGGTCTTGGAAATACCTTTAAAACAGATTTGGGTGGAAAGTGAAAACTCACGGTAATTTTCTTTTTCACTTTTTTCCTTGCCTCTATATTTACTTTGGAACTTATTGATCCTTTCTTTATTAGGGTTTCCCGTTCGAGGTGTTAGTGCTGCTTCAATCACTGCTTCAAGGCTCTCCCTATCAAAGTCTCAAGAGATAATCTTGAGTTCTTCGTCAAAAAGAAAAGCTGATAGGCCACATAACTCTGGGGATGAAGAAGAGCAAGATGAAGGCTCGTTGGTTCGTAAGCCACGAGCTAGGAGAAGGGTTGTTTCTGATGATGAAACTATTCCCCCTCCTAGTTCTATTCCCGTGTCTGAGACGGAAAATGCCACCTTAGTAAGTTCTGATAAAGAGACGCCTACTGCGACCCATGACTCTACTGAACAACTCTTTTCTCGAGGGTTTGATGAGGAAATTCCTGCCGATGGTAATTTTTTGAAGAAATCAGGCTAGGCTGACGTATGGATAAAACCTTTGATTGGCCCAGTTGATAAGTCAAAACTGGAAAGTCATAGCTCTCTAACATGGATGAACGATATTGTGCATTCCTCCTTGAAGGTATAAACCGTGTATTTTTTGCTTTCCATGATTTTTCCTTTACTGGTATCACATTCCCCTTTTCATTGTGTAGATCAATCTCATCGGTACGGAGATAATGAAAAGGCTTGTCCACACAGAGCAGTTGATGAATGATTAACACACTGAGGCAGACAATTGGAAAGATCAGTTCGAGGGTCTTCAATTTGAGATGGAGGTTTTAGAAGAAGAAAAGTGTACCTTGGAGCAGCAAGTAAAGGTTATGGCAGCGGAATTGGCGATTGAAAAATCGTCATCGAACCAGGACGACAAAGATAAGAATATCCTTGAGTCTTCGTTTGCTGAACAACTTTCCAAGGCTTCTGAAGAGATTAGGAGCTTAAAGGATTTGCTAAATCAAAAGGAAACTTACTATGGGGAGCTTGTTCAAATGCTCAGACAAGCTCAGGAAGATCTTCGTGTTTCCTCAGACAAGGTTAAATATTTGGAGGAATCTTTTGCCCCCCTTCACGCTTCTTACGGTAATGCCTTGAACGAGAAGGACGAATTAAAAGTTGTGGTTGAGCAGTGGGAAAAAGACTATGAGGCTCTTGAATATAAAGCAGTTGTTGATGTTAGCTGGGCTATTCTGAACACTCGCCTCGAAACATTAATAGAAGTAAGCCAGGAAGGCTTTGACTTGAAAGATGAGATTGCAAAGACTAGAGAAACAGTTGAAACGACCCGGCAGAGTCAAAGTTTTTCTTCACATGAGACTGACGTGCCCAAAGGTGATGAAGTCACTCCTGGTGAAGCTATTACCCAACCTTCCCCTACTCAAAATTTTCCTCCTTCTGGTGATTAAGCCAATCTGCTCCACAGTGAAAAAGTTTGAAGTGTTCTTTTTTTTTTATTGGTGGAAAAATTGGAAGTTTACCCTCGGTCCCATTTGGGGTTAATGTTTTGGAAAATGATACCCTTAGTCCATTTTGGGGTCTTTTGTATAAAACAAACAGGTTGGAACTAAGTTCATACTTAGTTTTAACCAAGTTATTATAATATCATCTCCTGAGTTTTTGTTCAACTTCTGTGATATTTTATTTCGAGTTTCTATATTACTCTTTTATTATGCATTAAAAAATGCTTCAGTACTTCGTGTCTTTTTAAAACAAGCACGATTTATAAAATAGGGCCCTTTTATGAGCGACACTTAATGAAGAAGACGTCTCAACTTCATAGTGGTGTAAGCATACAAAAGAAGAAATAGGAACACACGTTCCTTGAGTAGCTTTTGAGGAATGTTTTGTATCATTCGAACTTTCAAATTACATAATACTTTACATGTATTCAAGTATCATCTATAACTCTTTAATAACTATTTTCTGTACAACAGATTTGTAAAAAATTCAAGGGTATATCTTGCAACCCGTGACTAAATATGGCCTTTAACCTAAACACCCGTAAGATTTTGAAATTTAAATCCACGAATGTATTCTTCACAGGTTTTTGAATCAGGCTTGCATTTTTGGCTCTTTGACTTCGCTCTTAACTTTCGTTTTGTTGAGTAGACCTTAGGCTTTGACTTGAATTCTGACTTTTTCTAGTCTTTTTTGTCTTCCATGTGTGTATATATATAGTCCCCCAAGTGTTTGATCTTTGAAGTATTAAATCTCGAGCACTTGATTATTCCTTCCATGTTGTCCATTTCTTGAAAAGGAAAAACATACGGGACTCGGAGGTATATATAATTTAGATGATGATTCCTTAACCCTGTATAGTTCCATCAGAGTGGTTGCAACCCTAGACCGGGAATAATGTTTCTTACTCGTGTCTTTCAGGTCTAATATCATCATTTGATGTGGGTTAGATTTTTGCCTATCATCTAAAATGGTTAGTATAGTTTTAACCGCACAAAATAAAAATCGTAAAATGAATGATACCTGACTGTGGGTATTTCTCTTTCTCAGAAATAATATTTCTTTAAATGAACAACATTCCAACTCGAGGGTAAGACCTTGCCATCCATGATTTTTAACTCGTAGGCACCTTTTCCAGCGATACCTCGAACTTTATAGGGTCCTTCCCAATTTGGATTTAACTTTCCTGCTCCGGTTTTTTTCGTTGATTGGAAACCTTTTTAAGAATGAAGTCCCTAATTTTGAAGTACCTGAGGTGAGCCTTTCTGTTGTAATATCGTTCTATGATTTGTTTTTGTGCTGCCATCCGTATTAAAACTGCATCTCTTCTTTGTTTGAGCAAGTCCAAGTTTGTTCTTAATTCCTTATCGTTCGACTCTTCTGTTTCTAGTGTGAATCTCATGCTTGGTTCTCCTATTTCAACTAGGATTAAAGCTTCTGAACCGTACACAATAGAAAATAGAGTTTCTCTCATAGATGTTTTTGTTGTGGTTCTATAAGCCCATAACACTCCTGGTAATTCTTCAGGAAAATTCCCTTTTGATTTTTCTAATTTCTTCTTCAAATTATTAATGATAATCTTATTTTTTGACTCAGCTTGTCCATTTTCCACGGGATGGTAAGGTGAAGAGGTTATTCATTTGATTTGCCAACTTTGGAAGAACTCTGTGATTTTCGAGCCTATAAATTGTGGGCCATTATCACATACGTTTCTTTTGGAACTCCAAACTAGCATATAATGTTTTGCCAAATGAAATCTTTCACCTCCTTTTCTCGTACCTGCTTAAAAGCTCCCGCCTCTACCCATTTTGAAAAGTAATGTGTTAACACTAATAAAAATCGTACCTTTCCTTTAGCTTGTGGTAAAGGCCCTACTATATCCATTCCTCACTTCATAAATGGCCAAGGGGAAATGATTATATGTAATAACTCTGCAGGTCGATGCATATTGTTGGCATATCGCTGCCATTTATCACACTTGGCTACAAAATTTTCTGCATCCTCTTTCATTTTGAGCCAGTGTATCCTGCCTTGATAAGTGTTTTAACTAAAGATCTTCCACCTGCGTGATTTTTGCAAAGTCCTTCATGTACTTCTCTCATCACGTACTCTGTTTGATTGGGTCCAAGGCATCGTGCTAAAGGAGCGCCAAACATTTTTCGATATAAATTATCTCGAATTAGACAGTAACGAGCAGCTTTTCATTGGATCACTTGATATTCTTTCTTGCCTTCAAGTACGATCCCATACTGCAAAAAATTAACAATCTCGTTCCTCTAATCCCAAGTTAAATTATTAAAGCTTGGATCATGTTTATCCTGGTCAAGTGCTGAATGAAATAAATGTATTACAATAGCATTTTTCTTCACTCTTTATTTCTGCAACTGAAGCAAGGTTAGCCAACGCATCTACTTCTGCGTTTTCTTCCCTGGGTATTTCCACGATCTTTTATGATTGGAATTGCCTGACCAGTTCTTGTGTCTTTCCAAGTATTGTTGCATTCGTGCCTCTCTGGTAGTGTAGGTCCCCTGCATTTGATTGACTACCAGTTGGGAATCACTTTTAATCACGATTTTCTCTATGGAGAGTTCTCGTGCTAGTTCCAGACCTGCAATTACAGCTTCATACTCTGCTTCATTGTTAGTAATAGGGTAACATTTAATTGCTTGCCTTATACTTTCACCTGAAGGTGGAATTAAGACAATTCCCAAACCGGCTCCCTTGACATTTGAAGAGCCATCAGTAAATAAAGTCAATGTTCCTGGATTAGCTCCAGTAAAAATCTGTAACCTTTGCTTTGGTCCATACCACGAAACAAGATCGATATGAAACTATTGGCTCTCGAACGGACTTTGCAACGGCACTCGGGTAGTGCTATTTCACCGGTTCTGAGATGCTTATGCACCTGAATTTGCTCGTGTTACTATTATACTGATTTCATTAAGGCAGTAGATTATTCTGATTGGATTTCGAACATCTTCCCCATGCCCAAGAGGGATGGACGTGTTCGCGTATGCATCTATTTTTGAAATCTCAATAAAGCATGTTCCCAAAGATGATTTTCCGCTGCCGAACATTGATTTGCTTGTGGACAAGACTATTGTGAAAGTATGCCTACTACTTTTTTCTGACGATTCGAAATTCTCGTCGTCGGCTTCCTCGAGGTAGAGTTCGTTTTGTAATAGGAGCCCCGTTGGGCTTTTACGGAGCTTGGCCAGCTTTCGCATTAACTCACCATTTGGTGATTTGGTTCGTAGCAGCCCAAGTATATCCAGGAGTTCCTTTTACACGCTACGCTATCTTCGGCGACTACTTCAGGAATTATTTTGTATTAAAATCTACGACGAAATCTGCTAAAACTTGAGACTTTATTGCTGTCCTAGGTTGATAAATAATGTCATATTCACTTAACTCTATTGCCAACTTAGCTAATCTTCCTGATAATTCTTGTTTATGCAAAATATTCCTTTAAGTATATGAAGCTACTAAGGAGATAGGATGGCAATGAAAATACAACCTTAATTTTCTAGATGCCATGACCAATGCTAAAGCAAGTTTCTCTAGATGAGGATATCTAGTCTCAACATCTAATAAAGATTTACTGACATAATAAATAGGAGATTGTTTACCTTTGTCTTCCCTTACTAAAACTGCACTTACAGCTACTTCTGCAACTGCAAGATATGCATATAGTCTTTCTCAGTCCCTTGGTTTAGACAGTAGGGGAGGATTTGATAAATAGGCCTTCAAATCTTTGAGGGCGTGTTGGCATTCTTCAGTCCATTCAAACTGATTTTGCTTCTTTAATGCTGAAAAGAATTTAAAGATTTTCTCCGAAGATCTTGAAATGAATCTTCCCAAAGTTGCGATCCTACCTGTCAATCTTTGCACCTCTTTATTGCTTGTGAGTACATAATGTATTTCTTCAATAGCTTTAATTTGTGCAGGATTTACTTCAATTCCTCTACTAGATACGAGAAAGCCTAAAAACTTACCTAAAGCTATGCCAAAACCGCACTTTTCTAGGTTCAGTTTCATGTTATACCTGCGGAGGATCTCGAAGATAGTTGAAAGATGTTGAAAATGATCTTCCGCTTGTGTTGATTTGACCAACATATCATCAATGTACACTTTCATTGTCTTCCCTAGGTGTTCTTAGAACATCTTGGTCACTACCTCTGATACGTGGCTCCAACATTTTTCAAGCCAAAAGGCATGACTTTGTAACAATAAGTCTCCATGTTCGTAATAAATGAAGTTTTTTCTTCGTCTAAGGAGTCCATTTTTATTTGATTATAACCAGAACACGCATCTAAAAATCTTAATAATTCGTTACCTTCGGTAGAATCAATCAATTGATCTATATGCGGTAAATGAAATGAATTCTTCAGGCATGCTTTATTTAAGTCAGTGTAATCTACACAAACTCTCCATTTACCGTTCTTTTTCAGAACTACCACGATATTAGCTAACCAATTAGGATATTTTACCTCGCGTATTGAACCGATCTTTAATAGTTTCTGTACCTCTTCATCGATCACTTGATTTTTGAATGATCCTTGCTTCCTCTTCTTTTGTTTGACAGGTACGAATAATGGATCTTCATTTAATTTATGATTCATCACCTTTGGGGGTATACCTGTCATATCTGAATAGGACCATGAAAAACAATCCGCATTAGATTTTAAATATTCAATTAACTTACCTCTCATTTCAGGGTTTAGCCTTGCTCCGATATGAATTCTTCGTTCTGGCCATTGCTCGAATAATGGAACAGATTCGAGCTGCTCAATCGTTGTTTTAATGTTTTCATTTTTCTATGGCTCCTTAATTACATCTGGTCTGGAATCCACGCCAGTTTTCTTTGATGCAATCTCTGTTGAAATTTGATTTACCGCATATTCACTTGTACCTGTATCTGTCTGATCTGCACTCATATCTTTTAGATCTGAACTTGTATCTTTTTGACTTGTGTGTATCACTGAGTTGATGTTCCTTGAAGTTTGTTGATCTCCTCGAATCTGTTGAATACCCCATTTTGAAGGGAATTTGATAACTTGATGTAATGTGGATGTCACAGCATCCATATCGTGAATGCACGACCTTCTCATAATCACATTATAGGCCATGTCCGTGTCTATAACTTGAAATTTTGTTTCTTTGATGACCCCTTCTGCGTAAGTGCTTAATTCAATTTCCCATTTTGTAATAACAATAGAGTTATCTAATCCGGATAAGGAACGTGCCTTTGGAATTACACGGTCGCCCATCAGCATATCTTCCACAACTCGTAATAGAATAATATTCACAGAGCTACCTGTATCAATCAAAACTCGCTTTACATTAGTGTCATGTATAAGTAAAGATATTACCAGTGCGTCATTGTGGGGAATCATCAATCCATCAACATCTGTATCATCAAATGATATGTTGTCGTCTTCCAGAGTTTGACGAGTTCGCTTCCCGCGAGTTATTGTGAACTTTTTTATTTTCCTCGCGGTTATATAGGTTACGTCATTGACTTCTTCTCCACCATTTATCACATTGACTGTTCTCTTTGGAGATGGTGATTTAGGTGGTTTTTGTATATTCTTCATATACGCATGTTTTCCTTTCTGGCTCAACAGCTCTATTAGATAGCCCTGCTTCAATAAATGTTCTACCTCACCTTCTAATAATCTACAATATAATGTTCTATGACCGTGATCATTATGGAATTCACACCACAAGTCTGGGTTTCTTCTGTTTGGATTTGATCTCATCTCTTTAGGCCATCGAACTTTATCCCCCATTCTTCTTAGAACAACGACTAACTCAGAAGTGCTCACATTAAAATTGTAGTCCCCAATTCTTTCATTTGTATTATTATCCTTGTTACGTTCACCTCAATCCTTTCTGAATCTTGATGTTGATGAACCTGAATCTCTATTTGAGGATTTGTAATCAGCCCGCATGTTTTTGAATTTGGAAGGAGTTTCTCGCCCCGAAGGTCCCATATAGGGTTCGTACCTACTCTTACCGGACCTCTTCTTAGATTCTGACTGCCTCGAACTTATTTTTTCTTTGACCCTTGATTGAGCTATGATATCCTCTTCGATCCGCAATTTGGTACTGTACTTGTTATAGACATCGTTCCATGACGTGGCAGGGAATTCTAGTAAGCTCTCTTTGAGTCTCCTTGTAGCTTCTGAACTTTTCTCGTTTAAATTGCTTGCAAATGCCATGGCTGCCCAATTTTTAGTTACTCTTTTGCAGAAGCATTCTTTCTCGTTGGAATCTGTCTACAAATTCTCGAAGAAACTCTGTATCTCCTTGCTTTACTTTAAATATGTCTTCCATTCTCTTCTCTACTTTTTGTACACCCGAATGCGCTTTTATAAACAGATCTGCAAGCTCAGCAAAAGAGTCAATAGAATTTTCAGGTAAGAGAGAGTACCATGTTAGCGCTCCTTTGGTAAGAGTTTCCCCAAACTTTTTGACCAGCACAGATTCGATCTCCTGCTTGGTTAAATTGTTGCCTTTTACTCCCGTAGTGAATACAGTAACATGGTCGCGTGGATCAGTCGTCCCATCGTATTTCGGGATGTCGGGCATTTTGAACTTTTTGGGAATTGGTAAAGGAGCTGCACTTGGTTTCCATGGTTGTTGTGAATATTTATCAATATCAATTCCTTTGATCACAGGTGGTACGCCAGGTATTTGCTCAATACAGGCGTCTTGTTCTTTCACATGTTTCTGCAAGGTTAGTATTAAAGTTTGTAAATCAGAATTATTAGTCGCACCTGGTCTCCCATCACGTGATTCATTGGGAGTTCCTCCACTTCCTGAATTAGCCAACCCTGAATGTGGAATTTCCACAGTTGCAGTATTATTTGGAGGAGGTGTGGTGGCACAGTTGGTAGTCCCCTCACGAAAGCCCGGAGAGCATCATTCACGTACTCAGCAATTAACTGTTTTGAGTAGTGGATATTTTTGGTGATGGTTGTCTTGAATCACGTGGGGTTCCTTGAGGCGAGGGAACTGGAGTTCTCTCTTCCTGTTGGTTGTTGTTATTAGCGTTCGACAAGATTCAGTTGAGGGAGGGTAATTTGGAAAGTAAGAAAAGATTATCAGATGTTTAACCAAAGAATTAGATTCTCAGTCAAAGCTTATTTTTAGAAGTACTCGGGTTACTGATAATCAAGAAATTCAAGATTCTCTCAGAAATAAGAAAGGAAATAAGAATACGAAATGGCAAAATAATCAGTAAAAGCACAAGAAAATAAGTATATTCCAATAATAATCAGAACGTATCTGTATATATAACATTTCTTTCCCTTATATAGGGACATTTGATAAGTAGGGATTTTAGCCTATTATTTACTCTCTTTTACTTAGGTTTTGGGCTAAAAATGCGTGAAGGTATTCTTGGAAACTAACTTAATGTGCTTGCTTGCAGGGTTTGTTCAAAATGAGCCAAAGAAGCCATCATCAACTCATAAAGGAGTCAAGCTTGCGCAAATCCAAGACTGGGATAAGAGTGTGGACCGCGAAATAAAAGAGCGGCCGCGTAAGGATCAATGCTGAGGCGACCATTAATCTGCGGACCACGAAGTAGAGATTCAGAGAAGTTTTTTGGGCACAGACTTGGGCGCAGACAGCGATAGAAAGAAGCAGCCGCAAAATTATTGGCGTGGTCGCATTTGGAATTTCGTGGACCGCGTTTTCCAAGAGTTAGAGACTTCACAAGTGTGGAAAAATTGAGAAGGGCGGTCCGCGTCAAAAGTACACGACCGCGAAAATGTTTCACGCGGACGTGGTGGAGAGTACACGGTCCACGAAACAAGGTCCAACCCAGTCTCAGATGTGAAGAAACGCGGACCGCGCTTAATATTACATGTCCGTGAAAGCCCAAGCGTGGACGCGGTCAGAATTACGCCACCGCGAAACCTCTGCAATGGTATTTTTGTCCAGAAATTTCAGCTTATTATAAATAGATGTTTTTGACAATTTTAGGTTAAGTTGAGTTTTGCTGAGCACGTGAAACGACTGGTATTCCCTTTTGGACAATTTTGTACAAGATTTACCTTCAAACATTAGATTTTAATCTTTTACTTTAATATTATGGATTATATTTCACCTTTATCTTTAATTTATGTTGTTATCATGAGTAGCTAAACCTCATAGTTAGGGTTGTGACCCAATCCTAATGTGGGTATTTGACGGGTCTTGAATTTTAGGGCTTAATTGCTTATGGGTTAGTGATATTTAGCCTAATTCTTGCTTGAATTGTTGAATTAGTGGTTTCAAACATTGATTTGTGTCTTTATGACTTAGGCTCTTCTAGAGAAAGAGGGACTAAGTCTAGGTAAATTAGGCTAACAAGCAATTGGGGTGAATTCAAGAGATTGATAGCCCCAATTAAAGGGTTAAACCTAGAGATAGTAATACCCGAATTGAGCCAATATCATTTGTTTTGCATGAACACCCATTTGGACTTGAGGAATCCAAATTGGTCAAAGTCACTCAAACCACCGAGAGGTATAGAGCGATCACTTATGTGTGATGGTTATATCACGACCCCAATCAAAACAAGCTTGCCCTAGATTCTCGATACCCTGTTAATATCCACCTAGGCGGAAGTCACTACCCTAGTGCCTTTTAACACTTGAAAATTATCACCAAAAATATTGTACTTAGCTTACTCTTAACATACAATAGAAATAGAATTAGAAGTATAATCATCACAATCATGTTTGGAAGTGAAATTGGGAACAACACACGCATCTAGATTTAGATAGATACCTAACTCCAAATCAATTAACTCCATGTGGAAATCGATCTCGACCTTGTTGGGTAAAACTGCATCGACCATCCTCGCTACTCTATAGTTGTGTAGGTTTGGAACCTATTAGTTTTTGGCGCCGTTGTCGGGGAGTTAGACGATTTTAGCTATCTATCTAACTATTTGTGTGTTTTGTTTTTCTTTCTTTTCGTTTTTCTAACTTTTGTGTGTCAATTGCTTTAGGTACCAAATGGCTCATAATGATGCTCTCGGACATATTCCTCTAAGGGAGGATGTAGAAGACAATGATGCGGATGAGGTTAATCTAGAACCTCAAGTCCAAACAAGAGGCCGCCTGCCTCATGACAACGTGCCAAACCCTCCCCCACCTCCTCCAATGGCAGCACATCGGGTGCTACCAAATGAAGGCTACACAAGTGCAATTGTCCCGCCCCTGATTCGGGCGGGAAATTTTCAAATAACAAATGTCATGCTGACTCTATTGGAGCAAAGGGGTTTCTTCACCGGAGATCCCCATCAAAACACATATAAGCATCTCAAAGGTTTTGTAGACACATGCTGGGGGAGAAAGCAGACGAATGTATCTGAGGTTGCTCTAAGATTGAAACTTTTCCCATTTTCACTTAGAGGGAAAGCTTTGGATTGGCTCGAGAGGCTACCCAACCATTCCATCACCACTTGGGATGAGTTGGCTGGTAAGTTCATAGCAAAGTTTTTCTCTCCGGGTCATATGGCAATATTACGGGATGAGATCTTAGCCTTTAAACAAGAGCCAAATGAACCCTTACATGAAATCTGGGAGCGGTATTGGACAATGGTAAAATAGTGCGCCAGCAATTATATGACTGAAGCAATGATCCAACAAACATTTTATAGGGGTATCAACACAACCAACCAGTGCGTGATGAATCATTTAGCAGGGGGAAATTTCATGAAAGTGCATTATGCCGATGCATGTGGCATATTAGATGAGATGGTTGACACCTCCTCAGCTTGGAAAAGTCGGGCAAACGTTCCTCAAGGTGACTCTAATGTCATCCACCTTCACAAGGAACTTCATGATCACGGACAAGCCATAGCAGAATTGACAACTATTATGAATCAGTTAGAAAAGGCTCAGCTTCAGCAAGTTCAGGGGCCAAAGCAAGTAATCACCATGGAAGGGGTGAATCTAATGGTCATCAAGAGGAGGCAGCATGGTCAACAAGTGCAAAACAATCAAGATCAATATGAGTAAAGTGGCAGTGGTTACAATCAAGACGATTCTTATGATGATCAAAGTGAGGAAGTTTTATATGCCAATAACTACCAAGGTCAATGGAGAAATGCTCCAAATCAATAATGGAGATCACAAGGGAACAATAAAAACTGGGGCAACCAAGGCCAAGGCAATTGGAATAGTTGCAACAACAACAATCCGAACAATTGGGGGAACAACAACCATAACTGGGGGAATCAAAGAAATAACCAAGGTAATTGGGGTGGCAACAACAATAAAAATTGGGGAGGCAATGGAAACCAAGGGGTTTGGAATAATAATAACCAACGCAATCGGGGGTCGGGCTTTCAAAGGCCCCCGATGTATCAACAATCCAACAATCCGCCTCCATATACGTCTCAAGGGAAAAGTTCTTGAAACAATGAGATGGGGCGGATAGAGAGTATGTTCAAACAAATGATGGAAATAAATGTCGACTCTGATGCCCAAATAGCCTCCCACACTACTTCTATCCGCAACTTGGAAGTACAAATGGGTCAAATTTCTCAAGCATTGAATACTCGCCCTAAGGGGGCACTACCAGTGATACGGTAGTAAACCCGAAGGGTGGGAACCATACAGGCCATGCTATGGTGGTGACCACAAGAAGCAATAGAGGTGGAGATGCAAGTACCTTTAATCCAAAGAAGATTATGAGTGATGATGTTGTGTTGCAAGAAGATGATGCAATTTAAGCCAATGATGAGAATGTGAATAATGAAGTGAGGATCAATATTGATGACAACTTGGAGGAGACTCAAAATGATGTGAACCCGTCTAGGGAACACGTGATAGACATACGGGAAACGATAATGCCCAAAGTCAAGGCCTCTTTGCCAAGACCTCCTCCACCGTATCCTCAAAGGCTTGCCAAGAAAAACAACGAAAATCAATTCAAGAAGTTTATTGAGATGATGAAAAGTTTTTCCATCAATGTGGCCTTGGTGGAAGCTCTAGAGCAAATGCCAGGATATGCCAAGTTAATGAAGGACTTGGTAATAAAGAAGAGATCTATGAATTGTGAGACCATCAAAATGAGTCATCAAGTGAGTGCCATTGTGCACTTCATGGCTCCAAAGCTAGAAGATCCCAGTGGCTTTACAATTCCATCCACCATTGGGTAGTGCCGATTTCGCAAAATCCTTGTGCGATTTGGGAGCAAGTATTAATTTGATGCCATATTCGGTGTTAAAAACCTTGGGTATTGGGAAACCGAGAGCTACTTCCATGAGATTGCAAATGGTGAATCGGACAATGAAGAGGCCGATTGGGATTATTAATGATGTTCTAGTAAGGGTCGACAAGTTTATTTTGCCCGCAGATTATGTGATTCTCAACTGCGAAGTTTACTATGAGGTGTCGATTATATTGGGGAGACCTTTCCTAGCAATAGGGAAGGCATTGGTTGATATGGAAGCAGGGGAGCTCACTTTCCGGGTGGGCGATGAAAAAGTTGTATTCCACGTGTGCAAATCAATGAGGCAACCTAATAGCAACAAAGCTTGCTCTTTTGTGGATCTTGTAATGGAGGTGATTGTTGATGACACGAGTGCTATGATCAATGTGAAGGACCCTTTGGAATCTGTGTTGTTAAACTATGAGGATGATGGGAAGGAAGGCTTGGTTGAATGTGCAAATGCCTTGCAAGTAATGGGATCCTACTCATATGGGGCCCGTAAACTTTCCTTGGACTTGGAAACTCGGAAGACTCAACCAACAAAGCCCTCAATCGAGGAGCCGCCAACATTGGAGTTGAAATCGTTGCCTCAACAGCTCAGGTATGAATTCTTAGGCCCTTCTTCCATATTACCTGTTATTCATTCTTCGTGCTTGACTAACGTGCAGGTAGACTCCACCCTTGCGGTGCTTCAAAGAAGGAAAAAGGCAATTGGATGGACTTTGGCTGAAATTCGGGGTATTAGTCCTGTCTTTTGCATGCACTAAATTATACTAGAGGATGATGCCAAACCCTCTGTGGAACATCAAAGGAGGTTGAATGAGTCCATGCAAGAGGTCGTCAAGAAGGAAATTATCAAGTGGATAGAAGCAGGGGTTGTGTATCCCATTTCGGATAGTTCATGGACTTCGCCGATACAATATTTACCTTTCAGCGGTGCATGATGGCAATATTTACAGATATGGTAGAGGACTTCCTCGAAGTGTTCATGGATGATTTTAGTGTTGTGGGGGACTCCTTTGAAGAATTCTTGGATAATCTTGACAAAGTTTTGGCCTGATGTGAAGAGACCAACCTAGTGCTCAATTGGGAATGCCACTTTATGGTCGAGGAATGCATTGTCCTCGGCCATAATATCTCAAAGAACGGTATTGAAGTGGACAAAGCGAAGATTGAAGTGATTTGAGAAATCCCTCCTCATACTTCCATCAAGGTAGTTTGGAGTTTTCTTGGGCACACGGGGTTCTACCGAAGGTTTATCAAGGATTTCTCAAAAGTGGTGAAGCCCTTGTGCAAGTTGTTGGAAAAGGATGCAAAGTTTGTGTTCAATGATGATTGCATGAAATCTTTTGAGCTTCTCAAGTATAGATTGACAACCACTCCCATTATACCGCACCCAATTGGAGCTTACCATTTGAGCTCATGTGCCATTCTAGTGACATTGCGGTAGGAGTGGTTTTGGGAAAAATGATCAATAAGATATTTCATCCGGTCTATTATGCAAGCAAAATGATGAATGACTCCCAAGTCAATTATACGGTGACCAAAAAAGAGTTATTAGCCATTGTCTTCTCCATGGAAAAGTTCAGGACACATCTCATGGGTGCCAAAGTGATTGTGCACACCGATCACGCGGCACTCTGTTACTTGATGACCAAAAAGGACTCTAAGGCTAGGTTGATGAGATGGGTTCTTCTGCTTCAAGAGTTTGACCTTGAAATCATTGATCGAAAAGGGAGTGAGAAGCAAGTGGCGGGCCACTTGTCCCGCTTAGAGGAGGAGGGGAGGCCCCATGATGGCCTCAAAATTAATGATTCGTTTCCGGATGAACAACTCCTCTCCGTGTCTTTAAATGGTATGCCTTGGTTCGCCAATGTGGCTAACTTTCTTGTGACTGGCATTGTCCCGAGTGAGCTATCTTCTAACCAAAAAACTAAAATCAAACGGGACAACTTGGGTTATATTTGGGATGAGCCATATCGTTTCAATATTTTCAATGATGGTGTGATCCGTAGATGTGTTCCGGAAGAGGAGGAAATGAGTATTCTAGATGCTTGCCATTCCTCGCCCTACGATGGTCATCATGGTGGGGCGAGAACTGCTACAAAGGTTCTCAGCTGTGGATTTTATTGGCCTTCTTTGTACAAAGATGCTCTTGAGCTTGTTAGGAGGTGTGATGAGTGCCAAAGAGCTGGTGGAATTTCCAAGAAGGATGAAATGCCTCTCACCACTATTCTTGAGATTGATATTTTTGACGTATGGGGCATCGACTTCATGGGGCCATTTGTGAGTTCATGTGGTAACACTTATAATCTGGTTGTTGTTGATTATGTTTCCAAATGGGTCGAAGCCGTGGCTGTGCCCAACAACGAGCACTACAAGAAAAAAGTTTATTAGGGACCAGAATATAGCGACAAGTTATTTATATGGTCCCTAAACGTGTACTTATAAGGATGAGGTTTTTTTTCGGTCTCTAATACCTAATTTTTTTTTTCTAAATACACTAGCATACTTATTTTGGTCTATATAAAATTTAATATCTGATCTCTAATACTTGATTTTAGTGGGATAGGGGCGGGAACTGAAAGTAAAGTAAAAAAAAAACCTCCAAAACATATATTTTCAGTGTGAAATCCCGCTAGAAATTCACTTTCACCCTAAAATCTCTCCCAAAAAATCAATTCAACGCTACAATCCCTAATTAAGAGGCTACTTCAATTCTCTTCAAAGTTCACAAAGGCTGCAAAATTCATGGGCCAGAACTCAAAAACTTGCAAAATTCATCGGTCAGAACTTTGGCGTCAAAGTTTCAATCTCTCTCAAAGGGACATTACACAAACTCTAGTATTGGATTATCTGCCTAATCAGAGTAAGTTTAATTTCTTTCTCTTTTATCTGTTTCGTTTCCTTTTTTCTTCTTCTTGCATTATTTTCTTCGATTGGACCAGAAATCGTAAATCGGGTTCTGCAATTTTCTGTTTCTTTAGTTGTTTTCTGCAATTGGGTTGTTTAGAGTACTGATAGTTATTGTGTGAGTGATAAAAGTGAGAGTATTGGTTTAAAGATGGGGCTCGTTGGTAATGGAGGAGAAATTTGAGTTTTTCTTGTAGAGTTTCGTCTCTGCGATAGTTTTCTCCTTTGCGATTTACATTATACAATTCTTCTGGGGACTTGCTTGAAGGGTCATGAGTTTGGCTCCCAGTAGGGTTGCTTCTAGCTAATAATTGTTGATATATGCTGCATGTAAAGCATAACAGTTTATGTACATTTTATTTGCATGCTGCTAATCATAATTCAACTAGGTGTTTGTCCTTCTTGACTAGTATGTGGATTTCCATCAACGTCGTCTCTTGCTAATTGTCTACTTTGTTGGTAGAATATCTTTGTTGTTGATATATTCTCTCTCGCGAGCTTTCTGTGACTTCTTCTATGGAGGCCGACCCCACCAAAAAAGAGTATGTGATCCTTAATCTGCCGTAAGAAAGGAGTATTTAATACTAACGGATTGTATGCGTCCTAATATGCGAAATGGATATAAAGAGCATGTCAACTTGTTAGGTATTGAGATGCAATTGATTGATCACTTATACAAATTCATGAGCATGTCCTGGTTGCATTTTAGCGTCACTTTTTTATGCAAGTTAGATAGCTTCTTGTGTAGTATACTGCTACTAACCAGAGATGCAAAGATAAACTAATGTTCAGATGCAAAAGGAATAATGAATATGTTTGGAGTGGATTCCTCTGCCCCCTCTACCTCTTGTAAACAAGCAGGAGAATTAACTTTCAAAATTATGGGTTTATAATCTAGTAGTATTTTCTGAAATTTTCGCATGTATAACTATGTTTCGTGTCGAAATACGGGGTGTTTGTTGAACCAGTAGCACTAAGGCTACATCCGCCACTGCGTGGTTGGATTAAAGTTACTTATATTTGCAGTGTTTCTTTTGCCTTTCCTCTTTTTTGGTTGTTTTTATTTACTGAATGTGACTATTTAATGACTTGAATGTTTTGCATATATTTGTTGGTGTTCTATTTTTACTCTCTGCAGTAGGGAAGTGTTCATTGGGTTTTTCTCTTTTTCATTCATTATCCGGAAAAGTTATGTCGGAAATTCGCTTGTAAAGTCTATCCTCCAATTTCTTTTCTTTCATTGTCTGCAATATACAATTCAAGCTTCCAATAATTCTGTCTCTAGCTCCTGCTGGCATAAAATTCGTCTTGTTTTCCTCTTCTATATCATTTTAGCTTTAGTTGATCTCAGGTATAGAATTACTTAAGATTTTTTGATATTCATATAATCACCATCAACCTATATATGTACTTGATTTCAAGGGATGTTTTCAAATTTTCTCTTTATCTCTTGCGCTTGGGCTTTAGAGATGTCACATACTGTGAGTTACTATGCCAATTGCTCTTTTTTTGATTGATGAACCAGTTATTTATTTACTTCAGTTGTAACCCTGTTTCTTCCACAAGTTTTGCCTTATCATCTTCCCGCATATTGGAAATCTTGATTATAAACAATGATGATAAAATTTAAAGGGGCATGTAAGGATTTTCATAAATGATATAAATTAGGTGATAGACTCACTGTTGGATAAGGCCATTTTGAATGTTGCTGCCACCAATTCTTTAGAATAGTAGTGGTAATTGCTTACAAACCTAATGCAATAGCTTAAGCTCTAATATCATGAAATTGAGCATCTATCTCATTGTTTAGTTTTAGAATTAAGTAACCTATGAAACCATAAAATTAGTCCAGTTTTTCTCTTCTGTATCATTTTAGCTTTAGTTGATCTCAGGTATTGAATTAAGTAACCTATGAAACCATAAAACCATAAAGTAACTTTGACATTTTTTGAATTCTATAGAACTAGAGTTAGAAATCAGTGATATCTCAGTTATTCATATTTAATTAAAGCACATATAAAGTGGTCTCTGTCTTCATGTTCTACAATTTGCCATTGGCCTGTTGTTTCTCATTTGCGGAATTTATATCTTCCATTGATTACGAGTTTACTGGTACATTATTAAAACAAACATAAAGGAATCTGTGGCTTAGAACTTCACCTGAATGGTTCGTCTCCAGCACTGATAGGTTAGGTTTCCTACAGGCCCCCCACTACCACAACTCATACCTTTCTTCCCCTTTAAAACACATTGCCTGCTTTTCACCCTCAAGTTTAGTATATCCCCTTCTTCTTCTTCACTAATCAAAACACTACATTTTCCATATATATGCTGCTACAAATTTGAAAACACCACAACTATATACAACATCAAGAAATAGAGAGATCGCTTAAAGCTCAGATTTTCGAGTACCTAGTAATTTCCTTTAGAAAACGATAGACAGGATAGTGAAATAAAGATGGTAGTTGATTGGGGGGCCGTGGTGGTTGTTGTGGCGATGTTCATCTTACTGTCACCAGGATTGCTATTCCAGTTACGGCCAGGACTCGGGTGATTGAGTTCGGGAATGTGTACACTAGTGAAATTTCAATCCTTGTCCATGCCATCTTATTCTTCTGTAACATCATAACTAAATAATACATTGTATCATAATTGCACTATACTTGAAATGTTAAAATTATTTAGTTCTTTTTGTTAGGTACTCAAGTTTGGATGTAATAAGAAACATATATGCTCCTGTGTCCTCCTATGTGGATCGAAAAAGAAAAATTCCAGATTACCCAAGGAAAAGTCATCAAGTGATTTACTAACTGCTCTCCAAAACTAGCCCAACTAAGACCAAGTCAAAATGAAAAGAAAAGGTAGGTGAGAAACCAATTAGTTTGGAACCATACAACCAATTCCCTCTCTACAGAACATAAAAAAGTAAGTTCAAAATCTCCTTAAGAGAAGTAGTTGACAAAGAGGAAAATGCTTGCTTGATTCGTCTTGGACCCCAACTTAATGAAGACCATCTGGACCGAGAAAACATTCCAGCATACAGACTGTCACTGATTAAACCCCTAGGGAAACACACGGAACAAATAAATATGAGGTCATTATGGTGAAATTAAGATTGAGCCAGGAATTACCAACTCAAAAATGACACAAAACCTATGGCACTATCTTATACTAATTTACATTTGGCATCTGTTTGTTCTGTTTGTTACTGTATAGTCTCTAGAATGCATACAGGAAACCTGTATCTATATTAAGATGAGCACTGTAGGAGTGACAGATGACAGAAAAATAATGGCTGAATAAGTTTTACAATCACATTCAGGAAATATGAGAAAGAATCTAATAACGATTGTTTGGAGTGTGATAGAGTTGTTGCAGCTTTTGCTGATCATTTGAACTTGTGGATTTGAACATTCAAAGGAGATCTGTCACCCTATATATACTAGATATTAATAATTTTATTATTGTTGTTGTAGTAAAGACAATGAAGTACATCTTGTTTAGTCTTGTGCACTGACTTTCTCCGTGTTCCTATTACATCACGACCAACTTAACTAATAATGATCTGATGAATTTTGTGATTAAAACTGAAACAGAACAAAATAAGAAGTTTCTCTTTTAATTACTCTTTCCCCTCTTATTGATATGTTTTCTTGTAAGCATAACCTTTTATTCCCAAATTAGTACACAACTTCTTTTGATGTCACAACAATGCTATGAGCTGGGCCAGCTATAGAGTGTTATTTTTCATGCTTGGAACATGCTTCTTCTGCTAGTGAAAATCTAAGCACAAGCTTCCAGGATCCCCCACATCCTTACTTGAAATTCTGTCGTTGCTCCTTAGTCATTAGGTTAAAGATAGCTTTTCTGGCACATATCAAGAGCTATGCTAAGGAGAGCTCATAATCATGGGAAAAGTTTGTAGGTTGCCGAAAGGAGGTGGATGCCTGCAACACGTTACATATAAATCGATAGTCTAATTCTTTACCATACAGACTTCCTCACCCGAATTTACTAAAGTTTCTCAGGAGATGAAAGATGCATTAGCAACACAGTAACAAATATTTGCACATCTAATGCCACAATACCAGACTGTCCTCTAGTTTATGCAAGCAGTGGATTCTTTACTATTTGATGGTTATTATTAAAAAGAGATTATTGGAAGGAATTGATAACAATTTTTCTGCTTAACCTAATGTTTTCTATGTATATCTTCCAGTGAATACATGTAACTCATTTGTCAGTACCTACTATTAGCCATGATTTTGTTCCATCCACAGTGTTATAATTTTTCTAAATGATTTTTTTTCTTCTACAGGTTTTGGATATTGAAGTTTACAAGAAGAATATTTTGACGACATACAGATTGACCATCTTTTTGATGGGAATGTCAAAAAATTTTTACATTACAACCGAGGGATATTAGTGATATTTAGTTTTTTAATGAGCACAATATTATGACTAACTTACATCATTGATGTACGGTGCAAGTAATTGATGTTAATCATTTTTGATAATTATTATATGAAAAAAACCATCATCTTTAATTTATATTAATTACCAGATTTTCTAGTTGCAAGTTGAATATGATTTAGGGACTTGACTTGTTTCATTAGGGACTAGGTTATTAGTCCTTATTTTTAGAAGTAGAAATTTTGGTTGCTAAATCTGTAGCTTTGTAGTGCTGGCATGTTCGACTTAAGGACCAACTTTAAATTTCTCGTGAAAGATGTAACGGCCAGCTTTTTCATGGCCGCAAAACGTTTTAACAACCAGCTTTAAGCTATTCGCAGAAACATTTTAAGGACCAGGAATTTAGTCCCTAAAATATGCAAAGGCACTAGAAACATGAAACTTAAAAATCATTTAAGGGCCAGTTTTAAAATGGTCGCGAAACAGCTTTAACGACCAGCTCTCTAACTCATCCTTAATGATATTTAGCGGCAGAAGCTATAAGGGCCATTTTGGCTGGTCGCTATTGAACATTTGGGACCAATTCCTTACTTTTAGGGACTAGTCTTCCCTTCGCTATTAAGCATTTTTCTTGTAGTGGAGGCACGGAGTGTGGTAGCTTTCTTAAAGAAAAATATCTTCACAAGGTTCGACACCGAGGGATATTATCCGTGATGGGGGTTCTCATTTTTGCAACAAGGCCTTCGACACATTACCTTCCAAGTATGATGTCAATTATAAGGTGTCAACCCCTTACCACCCCTAGGCTAGTGGACAAGTTGAGGTCTCCAACAAGGAGATAAAGAGCATATTATCCAAAATTGTCAATGCAAACCTGATTGATTGGTCAAGGAAACTTGACGATGCTTTGTGAGCTTATAAAACTGCGTAGAAGACTCCAATTGGTATTTCTCCGTACCGGTTGGTATTTGGGAAAGCATGCCATATTCCGGTTGAATTAGAGCATAAGGCCATGTGGGCGCTGAAGAAGTTAAACCTTGAATGGGATGTAGTTGCCAATCTCCGAGTAGAGAAACTAAATGAACTTGATGAGTTCCGGTTCCATGCCTACTCCAGCTCGTCCTTGTATAAGGACAAGATGAAGTACTTACATGACAAATATGTCTGGAACAAAGAGTTCAAGGAGTGTGAGTTGGTTCTTCTATTCAACTCTCGGTTACGACTTTTTCCGGGAAAGCTCAAATCAAAATGGAGTGGCCCTTTTGAAGTGGTGCATGTAACTCCGTTTGGTTCTCTTGATTTGAAAAATAAAAATGGTGAAATCTTCGGAGTTAATGGGCACCGAGTGAAGCACTACCTTGGCAAGTTTGATGACAGCCACGTGGTGGCCTTGATTAATTTCAAATGATGATGGTAACATGTGTCGTGTCGCGACGTTAAATCAGGCGCTTCTTGGGAAGCAACCCATGTGTTTTTTCATTTTTTATTTTCTTATTAGATTAGGCATTGTTTTGGACTAACTGGTTGTGAAGTTTGTGTAGGAATTGATTGTGCAGTGCAGGACTTTGACAGGGAAAAATTTAGCTAAGTGTGGGAATTTTGCGGACCTCGCCCAAAATTCCGCGGTACGCGTGAGAATTTTTGCGACTACACCTTTTGTCCGCGGACACGTACTTGAGAAGATAAAAATATAACTATATGAAGTTGATTTGCGGCCGTGATCACAATTTGGCGGACCGCGGTGGCTTCCGCGGCAGCGCCCGTTTTTCCACGGACCGCGCCCAGGTTTTTGCAGTGGTTCTTCATAAGGTAAAAAGTGCAGACCGCGGTAAAACTCCGCGGACCGTGCTCAGGTAAGTCGGTGGGATCCACTGAGGCTAGTATAAATAGAAGGTCCTTTAGCCAGTTACACTTTTCGAACCCTAGCATTCCACCGCACAAAGTACTGTTCATCTTCATCTTATCTAACTTTCATTCTCATAACATTATAATCAAGAGCTCATTTCCAACCTAAATTTCACAATTGGTATGTTCAAAGCAATGATTTGATTTGATTTTTTTTTTTATTTTCTATTTATTTTAATTTTTTTCTTTTTAATTAGGGTTGAATACATGCCATAATCCCAAATTCATGCTTAATTGATGCTTAAATACATGTGGGTAGTGTCTACATAATTAATAGGGGATAGGGTTAGTAACTTTGCATAATTAATTGAATTGATTTTTGCACTTAGTGAAAACTCTAGGATTAAACTTTTCGTCAGTGCCAATTGCATTCAAATTTTGCGGTCGCGGTCAGTTTTTCGCTGTCCGCGTAGCCTTTAGCTAGCTAAGTATTGCTGGTAAGTTCACGGACGCGGTGAATTTTCCGTGGTTCATGGTTGGTTCTACGCGGCCGTGTCAAAAATTTTCCGTCCGCATTCTTGAACTTCAAAGAATGTGACAATTGCTTCCGCGACTGCATTCACTTTTACGCGGTCCGCATTTCATCTTTCGCGGCCGCGTCCAATATTTCGGGGTTAGTGTCCTGCCATGAACAAAGAGTTTCTATTCTGAACCCAACTTCTTCACGGCCACGTTCATTTTTATGCGGTCCACGATGGCCCTTCCGCGGCCGCGCTCAGCTTTTAGCGGTCAGTGGTGCCATGTTTTGAGAAGCACTGTGTTCATTTCATCTGCATTTATTCAAGGATTAATTGAAGCCCAATTCTAATAATCTTTCACTACTTGTGTGTTGCAGATAATGGTGCGATCTCGTGGTGGTCCAGACAAAGCAAAAGGGAGGGGAGAATCCTCCCCAGGCCGGGGCAAAGGGAAGTAGACTCTGCCCTTAGCAGCTCAAAAGTTCTTTAACAATAAGAAAACCCTCACAAGACTTCCTCCCGACTCATATGACACTAGTGAATACCTCCCATCTCGGGATACTTCCGAGGGAGACTCTGCACAACAACCTGAGGCCCAATCTCAACCTTTCCGCCCCCCATCAATCAACCTACCTCCTCGTCCGAGTCGTTTGATGGCTCAGAGAGAGGTAGTGAGGCATCAGAACACTCTTCTCCGCCTACTGCAACTCTGACCTCAACAGCTGCTCCTATCAATGTAGATGAAGAAGAGGTCCCAGATGACGGGTGTAACGACCCGGTAGGTCGTTTTGAGATTTAGCGCCCCGATCCCCTAATAACTGCTTTCCCCATGTCTATTTCTACTTTTGGGACTTGTCGGAATGCTGAGTGATGAAATTCGGAGAGCTTTTGGACACAGTCCGTATATGTGAGTTTAAGATTGAGAAATCAGACCGTAGTTGGAACTGTGTGAAGACGGGTCCAGAATGAGATTTTGTCGATTCTATTAGCTTCGTCGGGTGATTTTGGAGTTAGGAGCGTGTCCGGAAATGTGTTTTCGAGGTCTGTAGTAGATTTAGGCTTGAGTTGGCGAAAGTTAGAATTTCGACGATTTCGGCCGATAGGTGAAATTTTGATATCGTGCTCGGAATGGAATTTTCAGAGTGGCTGTAAGTCCATAGTGTCATTTATGACCTTTGTGTAAAATTTGAGGTCATTTGGACTAGTTTTGACGTTCTTCGACATCGGTTGTAGATTTTGGAAATTTCATAAGTTCTTAGGCTTGAATCCATGCACAATTGGTGATCCTGATGTTATGTGATGTGTTTTGAAGGATCGACTAAGTTTGAATAAGGTATTAGGACTGGTTGGCAAGTTTGGTTGAGGTCCCGGGGGCCTCGGATATATTTCGGACGTTCAACGGGATGAGTCTTGGACTTAAAACCAGCTGAAGCATTGCTGGTGCTGGTGTTTCGTACCTGCGGAAGGGGAGCCGCAGGTGTGGAGGGGACCATCGCAGATGTAGAATTGGCCTGGGTTAGCCAGGCTCGCAGGTGCGGCAAGAGTACCGCAGCTGCGGAGCCGCAGATGCGGCCCAGTGACCGCAGTTGCGGTTCCAGCCCACTTAAGGATTTTTTGCACCTGCAATGTATTTTCCGCAGGTGCGGTCCAAGGGGGCGTAGGTGCAGGATCGCTGGGCAGTTTATACCAATTTCGATGGCTTGAAATTTCATATCTTCTAAAAACGATTTGGAGCTCGGGAGTAGGCGATTTTGAGTGGGTTTTGAGGAGAAGATTTATAGGTAACAATTGAAAAGGCCTACCACAAATTCCGGGAATGGTGGCCACAAAGGTCGCTCACCCTCGAGCGGCAATTTATAGAAAGAGATCTCCTCCCTCACAATCCGAATGTGAAGAGACAATTTGAGGAAATAAAGGGGTGGAAATACTTCACTAGCAAGTTACCGGACGCAAATGAGTACTTAGTCAAGGAGTTCTACGCTAATGTTGCCCACATAAAAAGGGCATTACTATGACTAAGGTACGAAACCTGAAGATTCGGTTTGATGGGAAAACATTGAACACATATGCCGGGTTTGATGATGTGGACACAACTCAATACTTAGAGAAGGTGGCATTAGATGAAGTAGCCCGTCCATAGCTAGCAGAGGTGATAGCCATCCCAGGGACAACACCGGCCTGGCTTACACCTAGAGTTCAAATTGTCAGAAACACCCTTAGCTTTGAAGCCAAAGGGTGGTGCATCTTGTATGCAGCCAGCTTGATCCGTCCCAGCATGACAGTGACATCCTAGTCTCCAGGGTGATCCTCATAGCTTCCATCATGGCGGGGTACCCAATAAATGTGGGGAATATCATGGCCAAAAACATATCCAAAGCAACCGGAAAGGAATAAAGTTCCTAACCCTACCCCAAATTCATCACTATGTATCTAGAGGACCAATGGATAGCGGAGAGGCACTATGACACGAAGGTGAAGCCGCCGAATATGCCCTTTTCCTTGTACAACCTTCAAGGAGTTGACAACCCGAAATCCAAAGGAAAAGCCACTACCTCCACTGGCCAGTCTGAAGAGCCAAGGGCGGTGACCACCGTATCAGAGCCTTCCACAACAGAGGGTTCTATGCCTCCTCCTTCATTTGGGCCATCGATCACCAGCCCATTATCTGTGCCGTCATCTTCCACTTACCCTCAGACTGCACATTGGGTCAATCAGACATTATCCAACATCAACAACTGGATGCAGAAAGCTACATCAAAGTTGTCTGTCTTACCCAGTGCAGTCGCAACACAGACAGCCCCAACCCAAATTTAGTTACCTCCATCAGTGGAGAATTCATTGAAGCAGATCCTGGACAACCAAAAGAAAATCTTCGAGACTTTGGATACTCATGGTAAAGTGATAAAGGAGATGGAAAAGCAGGTTAAGAAGATGAGAAAGACTCGGGCCTCAAAAGAGTCAGTGGAGAAGCTGAAGAAAGAGGTAGAGAAGTTCACTTCCGCCAGAGATAGCCCACTGGACTTGCTTATGGAGGAGACTGCTTCAACAACCCAGGCAGCACAGGCATCAGAGCAGGAGGCAGATAGAGATCCAGTGAGAGGGTTTGTGATTCCCCAGTCCGAGGATATGGAGATCCAGTTGGAGGACCCGGAGGACCCCACTAGTGTGCCTGACCCCATGCAGACAGAGACCACATAGGGAGTTTTCTTTACTCTCTAACCCTTCCCTGATTTTATTTTTCTATTAGCATTGAGGACAATTCTATCTTTTATTTGGGGGGTGGTCTATTTTGATTTTGATGGCATTAACATGTAATAACTATGATACTATTTCTCTTTATTTTTACTTATCGTTATTTTTCACTTTCATTATTTTTCACTTTTGGTATGTATACAACTTTACCATTCCATGTTTATATTCATTTCCATTTTGTATATATTCGTTTCACTCCATCATTGTACATATTTATTTTACTTCCCGTAGTTACTTCATAAATTCTTTGTATTTTTCCGTAATAGCTTAGCTTCCTATTTCCTTTAGTAGCTTCTTTTTGAGTTTTTAGCTTATTTTTACATTTTTTCGTGATTAATAAGCCTTTGATTTTCTTAATGCCACGGTTCGTTCCAAAGGTGGATATTGTGTGAACCAGGTGGATCTTCCCAATGATGGATGTCATGACAACCTTCTTAAGGGGCTGAGTCTGTTTTATTTTTGCTTTGATATATAGTAATAATGAATAAAAGTGTCTCAAGTAGGCTTCACTTGGTACTATTACATTTACCTTCAACCTCATGGTTAGAGAAAAGTTGATTGACAAAGAATAACTCTAGTTGTGACCTTTAAATCTTGAGTTGACTAAAACTATCATCAAGTGGTTTCTTTGAGCCATCTGTGATCTTCAATCTTAGCTAGGGTTGTTGTGGTCCCTCGACTCTATTCTCTTTAACAATCCAGTATCTTGAGAGGTGAGGTATTGAATTGCAAGTCCAAGTCCCGTGCCAATAAGTCTAGAACTTGCCCTGAATGTTTGTCTAGACGAAATCCTAAGTGTAGCTCGACTTGAGAAGTAATTGTAGGCTCTCCTTGGTCCCACTTGAACTTTGAAAGCTTCCGCAGCCTACCAATATGATATCCCTAGTCAACCCCTTTGAGCCTAAGCCTTTTTCATTCAATATCCACATTCCAAGCCTTTATCCGTTTTAAAATGACCCTCTCTTGGCACCCAATCTTTTCTTAGCATTCATGATGAACGAATTGGCAAGAGCATAAGTTTGGGGGAGAGACGAAGAATATGAAAGTGATAAAAGGTTCAAAGAAGAAAAAGAATTGGTGAAAAGGAAAGGCAAAGAAAAGGATGAAAAGCCAAAAAGAAACATGTCAAAAAGAAAGTAAAGGTTGAAGGGATTCAAAGAAAACAATGTTGAAAGGCATGGAATGATGAGAAAAGGAGAAAAATAATTGTCATGAATAAGAAAGAGCGACAATGTGTCTCTCTAGTTCCCTTAAGGAAGAAGGAAATGACTAAAAGAGTCAAGAAAGTATGAGTCGAAATGAAAAAAATGGAGTGCTTAAGGAAAAATGAAACCATCATAGTTCATTATGTCCTACCTTGATCCAAAAATCCTTCATTACATCCCGCTAAAGCCCTATATGATTTCAAGTTGGGTGAGCTTGCATTAATGGTGATTTACATAAGGGGAAAGCTTATGGTACTTAGAGCCGGACTTGTGGCATTCTTTTGAGAGTGATGAGTGCACTTCTTCACAATCCTTGATTTGAGTGTTACATTCTAAAAAGTGAGATTTGCTCATGGAGAGTAGAAGAGGAGGAGTCTGGAATCCACAATGACCTACGTGAGAGATCGAGCTTCCTTGATGAGTTGATTCAACTCTTGATGCTCTTGTGTCACATTAGAACTATGGAACTCAAAATGTCATAGCATGATGTTGTTGATAATACATTTGTGTTTAGGGTAATTGTTAGTCCCAATTGATGCTTGATGAAGTCACCTTAGGACAACTGAAATTTTGTTTTCTTTTTCTTGTTGAGGTGGGAATTACCTTGTTTGCTTGAGGGCAAGCAAAAGCTTAAGTTTGGGGGAGTTGATAAGTAGGGATTTTATCCTATTATTTACTCACTTTTACTTATATTTTAGGCCAAAAATGCGTGAAGGTATTCCCGTAAACTAACTTAATGTGCTTGCTTGCAAGGTTTGTTCAAAATGAGCCAAAGAAGCCATAATCAACTCATAAAGGAGTCAAACTTGCACAAATCCAAGACTGGGATAAGAGCGCAGACCGCTAAATAAAAGTGCGGCTGCGTAAGGATCAACGCTAAGGCGACCATTAATCCGCAGATCGCGAAATGGAGATTCAGAGTAGTGATTTTTTGACGCAGACTTGGGCGCGGACAGCGACAGAAAGAAGCGGCTGCAAAATTATTGGCGAGGCCGTGTTTAGAATTTTGTGGATCACGTTTTCCAAGATTCAGAGACTTCACTAGTGTGCAAAAATTGAGAAGGGCGATCCGCAAAGTACGCGGTCGCGAAAATGTCTCACGCAGACGCGGTGAAGAATATGCGGTTCGCGAAACAAGGTCCAACCCAGTCTCAGATGTGAACAAACGTGGACCACGCTCAATATTACGCATCCGGGAAAGCACAAGCACGGACGCGGTCAGAATTACGCGATCGAAAATCCTCTGCAGGGGTATTTTTGTCCGAAAATTTTAGCTTAGTATAAATAGATCTTTTTGTCATTTTAGGTTAAGTTGAGTTTTGCTGAGCACGTGAAACAACTAGTTTTCCCCTTTTTGGGAAATTTTGTACAAGATTTACCTTCAAACTTTAGATTTTAATATTTTACTTTAATATTATGGATTATATTCCATCTTTATCTTTGATTTCTGTTGTTATCGTGAGTAGATAAACCCCATAGCTAGAGTTGTGACCCTACCCTAGTGTGGGTATTTGATGAGTCTTGAATTTTAGGGCTTAATTATTTATGAGTTAGTGATATTTAACCTAATTCATGCTTGAATTGTTGAATTAGTGATTGCAAACACTGATTCGTGTCTTTATGACTTAGGCTCTTCTTGAGAAAGAGGGACTAAGTCTAGGTAAATTAGGCTAACAAGGAATTAAGGTGAATTCAAGAGATTGTAGCCCCAATTAAAGGGTTGAACCTAGAGATAGTAATACCCGACTTGAGCCAATATCATTTGT
>ML309603.1:0-10730 GCA_005239505.1 Nicotiana paniculata
TGACGCCATGGGTTCCTGTCTTCTTTCTGGTATCGGTTCATCTGTCATGCCTTCTTGTTCCTCTTCTACTTCAGATATTTCTAGATCTCTTGGTTGACTCACAAATATCGGGGGATCATCTTCTTCTGAAGAGTTTTCTGTGGAATCATTCCTTGATTGAGAGCTTTCTTCCATTGTATCATTGTCAGAGGAGTTTAGAGATTCTGACCATGTAGTGTCTCCTTCTGACATGTTTCTTGGCTGGGAGACATAGAAGTCCGGAATCTTCTGATCAGAAATCATTAGATTTTCAGGGTTGGACCCCTTTGAACTTTCTCCTTGGTCTCGCCTTTTCTTTGTTTGTTTCTTGGCTGCAAGTGCATCTTTCCTTTCCCAAACCATTTTTGCAATGTCNTCCTGGCGGACAAATCTCATATTGTAAATTTGCCAATCTTAGCTCCAAGGCTTTGATTAGTCCTGCATGCGGAGACGATGTCTGCAGAACTTCCCTAAGGTGAGTAGCATGATCTTCCCGACTTCACGAATAAACAAGGATATCGTCAAGAAGACAATCACAAAGGAGTCAAGAAACGGTTTGAAAACCCGATTCATAAGATCCATAAAAGCTGCTGGGGCGTTGGTTAGCCCAAAAGACATTACCAGAAATTCAAAGTGCCCATATCGAGTCCGGAAGGTAGTCTTAGGAATATCCTGCTCCCTGATCTTTAACTGGTTATACCCAAACCGCAAATCAATCTTTGAGAAGAACCTAGCACCTTGCAACTGGTCGAACAAATCATCTATCTGAGGCAATGATCCGTCTTTCTTTCGGATAAAAAGAACTGGTGCGCCCTAAGGCTACACACTTGGCCGTATGAAACCCTTTTCTAATAGATCTTTCAATTTCTCTTTTAACTCTCTCAGTTCTGCCGGCGCCATTCGGTAAGGTGGAATAGACATTGGCTGTGTATCTGGCGATACATCAATCCCGAAATCGATTTCTATCTGGTGGAATCCCAGGAAGATCGTCCGGAAATACTTCAAGAAATTCATTCACAACAGGCACAGATTCGGGAGCAGGCACCTCAGAAGTGGTGTCCGTAACCCGAACCAAATGGTAGATGCACCCTTTTATGATAATCTTTGAGGCTTTAAGGTAGGAAATAAATCTACCTCTTGGCACAACATTATTCCCCTCCCACTCGATAACTGATTCATTAGGAAACTCGAGCCTCATAATTCTGGTTCGACAGTCGAGTTTAGCAAAGCACGAATAGAGCCAATCCATCCCCATAATTACATCAAAATATACCATTTCTAACTCAATAAGATCGGCCGTGGTATCCCGACCATGCACCGTGACAACACAATTCCTATAGACTCGCACGATCGTAATAGAATCACCAACCGGAGTCGACACAGAGAACGGATCGTGAAGTTGTTCGAGTTCTATCCCAAAACTTGAAGCAATAAATGGAGTATTATATGACAAAGAAGACCCGGGATCAAATAAGAGCATAAACATCATATGACTGAACAGTCAGAATACATGTGACAACATCTGGGGAAGCCTCCACACTCTGGCGACCACTCAAAGCATAGAACGGACTGGGTCCCCCTCGACCCCGTGCTCCACCCCTAGTTGTATCGCGCCCTGCTGGAGCTGGAGGGCGTGCTGAAGATGTAGCGGCTGAAGAGCTGGATGGCTGAGCAGTACCCCTACCCGCGCCCTGACTGGGTGCGCGACAGTCTTGCTGGATATGGCCTCTCTCTACGCATCTATAGCATACCGGTATGTCCCAGTAAAATGGCTCAGAATGGGACCTCCCACACTTAGGGCATGGGACCCTCCGCTGCTGCTGGAACCTCCCACCTGAATGACCCAACTGATGGAAACTTCTGCTATCTGAACCTAGTCCAAAGCGACCCCCCTGCTGATAATTGTGCCCTGATGACGGGGCACTGGCTGAGGACTGAGCATAGGACTGGGATGGCCATGATGACCCTCTCCCAAGAGCTGATCTCCCACCTGCAATTGAACTCCTAGGGTTGCCCGCTGACCGGGCCCTATTACCACTCTCTCTCTCCATCTTTATCTTCAACTTCCGAGCCTCTGTGGTCTGGGGCAATCCCACGATCTTCCCATAATTCATATCCGATTGCAAGGCACCTGTAGCAGTTTCATTAACAACCAAGGGACCAAGGCCCTGAATAAACTGTCGAACTCTGGCCTCCATAGTCGACATCATGTGGATGGCATATTTGGACAGGCGTACGAACTCCATGTGGTACTCCCACACACTCATGTTGCCTTGCTTAAGGACCTAAAACTCCGCAGCACGGGCTGCCATAGTCTCGGCAGGGAAGAAATGATCCATGAAGGCATCAACAAATTCATCCCACTTCGCCGGAGGGCTCCCCTCCCCACGGGACCCCTCCCACATCCCAAACCACGAATACACTGCTCCCTTTAACCGATAGGAAGCCAAATCAACCCCCTCTGTCTATGTAGCCTTCATAACTCGGAGAGTTTTGTACATTTCATCTATAAAATCCTGAGGATCTGCCTCTGGGTCGGTGCCTGTGAACTCTGGAGGGGCTAACTGCAGAAACTGGTTGACCCTAGAACCTGAAGAATCCCCTTGCTCGCTAGAGGATGCAGGGAAAACACTTGATCTTTGGGCCTGGGAGGCCATTAGCTGGGTCAACATATGAATAACTCCCTCGAGGTCCCCATCAGAAATACCGGGACCAGAAGCTGGGACTGATGAAGGATCGGGAACATCAGCGGGAGGGATTTCAACACCCTCTGCTGGAGTAGGAACCGAAATAGTCTGGCGTGGAGTAGAGGAGTCGCGCTAGTTTGTGGCCGGGGAATCATTCACACCCGCACCACCAGCTGGAGAATTTGTGGCCACTCCGGGGGTGGCCTTAGCCTCTGGGCCGAGTCGAGCTCTCTTCTTGGGTTCCATTTACTGAAAATTAAGACAATGCACAAGTTAGATAAAGATGTTCTCACCTTCCACTTCATCACACGATACAGAGTAACAATGAAAGGGTACTTTCCTAAATGTCCATGCAACCCCCTAAATATAAATGTGGTTGACAACACACCGATAAGAAGGGCTCTACTAGACATGGCTCCGAGACATCCTAGGACACTTTTAAAACCTGAGGCTCTGATACCAAGTTTTTCACGCCCAAAAACCGGAACGAGACCGGCGCCCAACCGGATGATCCCGGTCAAGCGGACCTGGATTGCCTTTACTGCCCAACGCGTTACCCCGTGTTTACCGTGTACATTATTCCACATGAATTAGAAATTTAGAGTTTAAGCATGAATCTACTACTTGAGTTCATTTCATCCTTTATCATTTCATCATTTGGTAATCGCAAAACATACAATAATTCCAATTCGGACCACGAATTCTAGTAGACACAACTACTGCCCAAAAATACATATATGTACAAACCATATCATGTCTACGGAGCCTCTAAGAGTATTAGGGGTTTACACAATACTTGCCGGCAACAAGTACCCGACTATACCTTAAAAGACATAACATATACAAAAGAGATGATATAGACTACACACGACCCCGAGAGAAAGTGGGGCTCACCGGATCTGCTGAAGGTATGAAGGGGAAACACCTACATCCATATAAAAGATTGTACCGTTGAATAGTACTAGTATGTATGAACAAAATTTATTCCAAGTAGAATCAAACAGTACACAATTGGAAGATAGTTAGGGTAGCCACACAAGTACCACAAAGATATACAAATAGTTACAAATGAAGATTTCCACCGTTACTCATTTCAATTATTCATCTGTTGCGGCACGCAACCCGATCTCATCGTACATTCACCTTTCACCCTTATTACCTCTCCACCCTTATTACTTCGTGTTACGGCGTGCAACCCGATCCCACCGTACAATCGAACTTCACCCTTATTACCTCTCCACCCTTATTACATCGTGTTGCGGTACACAACCAGATCCCACCATACAATCATATTTGATAGCAACAATAACCAACAATTATATCACAGGGATCTTCATCATCAAGAACATAAGTTCATATCAACCAAAACCTATATGAAGTCAAGGCACAATAATCCTTACCAAACAGTAATTCATATATGGTGTTGCCATCATTATTTAACTCAATTAAATCAATCCACAGTTATCATTTTCCACACTCGACCCTTAATAATTAGATACCTTCCCACATTAGAGTACGTTAACATTCTTTCATTTAGTAGCACATACTACCATATTGACATATTCGAACATTTAATGAACCTTACACATGATAGGATAATCACAAAGAATCACCCTTCACAATCGCAAATAGCATGGTAATCGACTAAGAAAATCAGAGAATGAAATCTTACACTTCGACACAACAGGACAATCAATTCACATATGATCAAGCAAGAATTTTCATACCGTGTGCTCGGACACCAACAAGGTGACTCTACAAAGATTAAAGTTAGCCATACATACCTTGAATCAGAATTCCCCTTTAATTTTCTACCGCAATTCACCGGAGCTTCTAGCACCTTCAATCTAGTTCACAATGTGGCATAATTGAACTTATAATTAGGAATAATGATCATGTCTTGAACTCACTTGAGCATTCTATTAAACACTAGGTGTTACTTTAGATTAAATGACCTCTTTTTAGAGAAAGATTACTCTAACCCATTTCCTTTACTAGATTATGACTAGTTGGTTACATGCATGCAAGACTCCTACCCCCATCTTCATGACTCACCTAACCATGTTTCATATTAACAAAAATCTGGAATTTAAGGTTGAAGGGGTAGAAGCTTACCTCTTGTAATGAAGAAAATGGTGTCCTACTTGATCGATTCCAGGCCTGAGTAGTGATGGAGGAAAAAATTTGATGAAGTTTGAACTCTCTCTCTCTCTAGAACCCACTCTATCCTCTCTCTAATTTATCAAAAAATGAGCTTAAAATGAAAGGGGTAGGTGTTTTAATGAACTGGAGGTCGGGTATAAAATTAGAATTTTAACAGTCCAGAAACAGAAATGCGTTCGGGAATGCGATCGCATTCCTGCTATGCAGTCCGCAATCCTGTCGCATAAATGGCCCTCAAATGGGACAAAAAGAAAAGCAGACTGCCCAGGTATGCGACCACTATGCAGTCCGCATACCTGTTATGCGATCACATAGTGCATCGTATAACTCCCTCCGCAAAAGTCAAGGTGCAAGAATGCGACAACTATGCGGTCCGCATTCGAGAAATGTGATCGCATTCTAGGCCGCATAGCTGTCCTCAAAATGGACAGCAAACTGTCCAGGTATGCGACCACTATGCGATCCGCATACCTGATCTACAATCGTATAGTGGACCGCAGACCTGTGCAATTCTGGAAATTTTTATCCTTTAAGTCCCGGGGTACTTTTTACTCAAAAAGGGTCCATTTTTTAGAATTTCTACAGTTATAACAACACGGGGACCTATTTGGGCATTATTTTTAGCCATGAAATTTTACGGGTCTTTACACTTTTGTTGATCGTCTGGGTCCATCTGTATTTGGTTTACCAGGAATAGGCATCGAGAAAGCTGAGTATCTCATGCCCGGCCGTCGCGTCGATCATCCGATCGATGTTAGGCAAAGGGAAGAATCTTTAGGGCATGCCTTGTTTAGATCTTTGTAATATGCACATATTATTAGCTTATACCCTTTTTAGGCACTACCACTATGTTAGCTAAACAGTTCGGGTGTTTAACTTCCCGGATAAACCCTATTTTAAGGAGTTTGCTGTCCTTGATGAACGCATTCTTGACTTCGGACTGCATTCTCCTCTTCTACTTAACTGGATGGAACTTCGGGTCCAAACTCATCTTATGAGTGGTTACCTCCGGTGGGATCCCTGTCATGTCAAGATGGGACCAAACAAAACAATCTACGTTAGATTTAAGAAATCAATGATTTTTCTCCTGAACTTAAGGGTTAACCCCGTGCCCAGGTATACATTTCGATCCGGTAGTTGTTTGATTAATATGACTTTCTCCAACTCTTCGACCATTGATTTGGTGGCATCAGTGTCATCAGGAGATATGAACGATCTGGGGACTCCGTAATCCTCCTCCTCGTCTATTCCTCGTTCCTCCGGTTCGAACGACACCGACATCAATGGTTGCTATTTAATTTCTTTCTTTCTGGTCGGGTCGCCTCTGTGTTCTTTGATGTCGAAACTGCAGGCACTGGGATTACCTCATCGACTGGGAATATCTTCTTTGCAGCCGACTGCTCTCTGTAGACCGTTTTGAATCCTCCCCATGTAGGTAATTTCAACGCATGGTGCAAGGTCGGGGGTACCGCCCTTATGTTGTGAACCCACAACCTTCCGACTAGAACGTTATACCTCATGTCCCCTTCGATCACGTAGAACTTTGTTTCTTGGATCGTCCAGGTAGTGTTCACCGGCAGGGTTATCTCCCCTTTAGTGGTTTCACATTTCATATTAAATCCGTTCAACACCGGACTGCTGGTACTATTTGGTCCTGTAACCCCAATTGCTCTACTACCCTCGACCTATGATGTTGGCCGAGCTACCTGGATCAATCAACACACGTTTAACTCAAGATTTATTAATAAGTACTAGCGCATAATTGTGAGGTTGTACGATGACCTCGGCATCCTCGTCGCTGAACGAATTGGTTCCCTCGTGGATGTAATCTCGAGTGCAGTTTTCCCTTGTGATAGATACTTTAGTGCACTTTATCATTGGCCCTTAGGGGACATCGACCCCTCTGATGATCATGTTGATGACTTGCTAAGGTTTCTCTTGTTTGACTTGTTTGTTGGCATCCTTGTTGCTGAAGTTGTTTTTGTCTCGATCACTCAGAAATTCTCGGAGGTTCCCGTTGTTGAACAACCGGGAAAATTCTTCTCAGTCCTGTGACCATGAGTGCTGTGATACTTACACGTGAAGTTAGGATATCTTTGGGTAGGGTCGAACTAAGGTGGTTGGGACCACTTGGTCTCTTTTATGCTCCCCATGGCAGACACGATGTTGGCAGCATCCACGATGAAGTTATACTTTGATAATCTTGTTGCTTCCGTACCCCCAAGCGGCCTTTCGAAACCATTTTTACTCATCATACCTCGGCTACCAGGTCCTCGATCTCTTCTCTTCTCATTTTTTGTGGGGTGACGGTCAGACCCATTTCCCTTTTGGTCCCCGCTATATGGTTGGTACCGATTTTGAACCGGTTTTGTCTCATGATCCACGACTCTCTTGGACCTGTCATCGGCCCTGATGGGGTATACATATCTAGAAGGAGATCTGAGTTGGTCATCCTCGAATTTGATCTTTGACTGGTATCTGTTGTGGACGTCGGCCCAGTTGACTGCCAGGTATTCTACCAAATTCTATTTTAGTTGTTGAGAGGCCAAGGAACTTTCGGGGTTTAATCCCCTGAGTGAACCCCTGGACGGCCCAATCATCTGCAACCAAAGGTACATCCATCCGTTCCATCTGGAACCTTGACGCGAATTCCCTGAGCATCTTGTTATCTCTTTGTTTAACCTTGAAAATGTATGACTTTTTTGGTCTTAACCTTGACGGCCTCGGAATGGGCATTTACAAAAACATCTACAAGCATAGCAATAGAGTCAATGGAATTTGGGGATAAGTTGTGATACCATATCATTATCCTTTGGACAAAGTCTCTCCCAACTTATTTAGTAAAACCGACTCGATTTTATCGCCTTCCAAGTTGTTCTCTTTGATTGTGCATGTATAGGAGGTCACATGCTCATTCGAATCCGTGGTTCTATTATATTTTTGGATATCGGGCATACAAAATCTCTTTGGGATCGGCTTCGGTGCCCCGCTCGGAGAAAAAGGCTTCTGGATAAACATCTTGGAATCCAGCCCTTCCAATATCTACAGTGCTCCCGGATTTGATTGACCCTGGAATTTTGTATTTCCACCTTCTTGTCATTGGCCTCGATTTTCTTCTCGCCTGACTCTGCCCGCTTGTTAATGCTTCAAGCATTTTCATTATTTCGGGATTGACCCCGATCTATTCGTTTCTTTGGATGTTTTCTCGAGATTGTTCGGGATAAACCCTGTTGGGGGTGTAACTTTGATTATGTAGCTGTGCTATCGACGCCTGTTGAGCCTACAACATTTCGAAGATTAACCGTAGGCTTATCCCATCGCCTTCGCCTTCGGTCGCTTCTCGAGCTGTTAGTCAGGGTCCCCCGCGTATGCTATTTTCGAGATCAGTTCGCAGCTTGACATCGATGGCCACCTGTGAGTTACCATAGACCGGATTGGCAACTAGGATTCTGTTGGTATAAGTAGGAGGCACCTAGCGTGTGTTATGGAGATTTGTATCAAATCACCACTATTATCCTTAGCCGGCGGGCGCCAAACTATTTACCCTTAAATTGGATAACAATTAAACTTGTATGTGATTTTAAGGATACGTGGACTGATTCAACACAAATAGTCAAAAATATTAGATAAACAAGTTAAAGACAAAATGAATGATCAAACCAGTTGTAATATTACGACCTTTCCCGAACCTAGGGTGAATAGTAGTTTTCCCCTCTATCGGACCCTTGGTTCGAACCCAATTGCGAATGTTGAGCAAAACAGTTAAGTAAGAAGTTTTTCAATAGCTAGAAAGCATAAAATTGAATTTGTATTGCCTTGATTTTCATGTTACAATGTTTGTATCAAAATAAAAAACCTCCCCTTTATATAGTGAAGAGTTTCATCCCTAGTACAAGTCTAAAAAGGTAAAAATCTTCCTTTCTCGTTAATTACTGATCCGTAACCAACATCAAGCGAGATCCGCGCTGTGATATCAGGTCAGGTACGAATATCACGGCCCTTTATCTGTCGTGGGTAACCCATTTACCGTGTTTCCCGAGGCTTTAGAACTCGTTCTGGGTCCGGGGAGCATTGCTTTATCATGCCCGGTGATGAACACATCGTTCTTCTTTCATGAGTCTCGATACGAAAGGTTCCCGACCTCAATTTGAGTCTTGTGCGTCCATGCCCTCTTTCCATTTTCTTCATCATGAAATCGGGGTATGCTCTATCCACGATTTTACCCGTATACATACACAAATCAAATAGAAAAGATTCCCCAATTACAATCCCTTTATATATCTCAAGTGTTCTCCAGACTTACTTGATTCATGAGACTAACAACTATAAGAAAATCTAATATGACTCGGGGTTGCAACTGCGTAACCGTGCTAGTTTCGCGCTACTTTTAGAAATATTTCCACAATCGCAGTGTGACAACGCTCAGATTGAGGCAACCTTAGAAGTTCCATAGATCTATCTGTGATCGCGCTGGTGCAATAACCAATCTTGAGACTTCCTATTGTGTCGAGGCACAATTTGGATCCACAAAAAATCATCTTCTCCTTAGCTTGAATTCTTTATAGGAAAAACACGTTCAGTTTCGCTTCATATGACAAAATTTCTAGTATAAAGGTTAAAGTATTTAAATTTTCGTGTGAAGTCGAACATAGTTTTTTTTTTAAATTGTGTAAAATAAAATTAAATATAAATAGTTGGAAACACATAAAAAGTACTAATATTTAAATAATATTTAAGAAAATCATGATTAGATTTTAAAATTATACAGTGAATAATTTTCTTTCACAGCATGTAATTGCACGAAGTATGGTATGTTCTCTAGCAGGGCAACCTCGGCCAACTAGGATGAGGAAATATATTTATTTTTACAAAAATAATCATTTATGACTTATGATCCAATAGTTAATGCGGAAATAGTTGTATAAAATAAATTTTTACAGTTATCATATATTGCCTTCTTTAGAGATTGATGACATGTTGGGTAGAGGTTAGAACACCTCAATCATATTTACTCGCAATTGATGTTTATATCAAACGGTATTAATTTATCATGATTAAGTAATTTAATAAGATAAATATATACATATTCATTAATTATGGTTAAGTAATAATAATTATTATCAAATATATATCATACATTAATTGATGTGGTATAAACATTTGATGTGGATAAATTACCTCGTAAGCTAGCTGTAGCCGCAATATTATTTTGATATCGAATTTATCATATTGTCCCATCTAAGTTCACTCAAATATTGCTTATATAAATAGTAAATGCACCCTCCGGTCCAATTTATGTGAACCTGTTTGACTAGGCACGTAGTTTAAGAAAAAATAAATTTTTTTTGGAATTTGTGGTCCTAAACAAGTCAAAAGGGGTCCAGAGTATTTGTGTGGTTATAAGAGATTCTCATTAAGGGTAGAATTGTAAATTTACGCTAAATTATTTCCAAATTTAGAAACGGGTCATTCTTTTGGAACGAACCAAAAAGGAAATAGGTTCACATAAACTGAAACAGAGGAAATATTTTGTCAATTTGTTTACCCGTAAAATGATACAGTTGAATTTATATGTGGTTTATAGACAAGTGAATCGATTTGATCCTAAAATGATAAATGAATTAAACAAAAATATAAGACTTAGCGTTAAAATCGAGATAAGACGATAGAGATCTTGAGCCCGGGAATAGAGCTTCTGGAGGAAGTAAGAAAAGTATAAATAAGGGAGAAAGTAAAATGTTACTGAGTTTTGAACAAAGTGTAGTGTCTATTTGTCAATTCACGTCCTTTACAATGATGGTTGTTGGTTGATTTCCCAGTGCACACGCAAGTGTACGTGGTCGACAAGTAATATAGGATTTT